>ML831658.1:0-10694 GCA_009831015.1 Picea engelmannii | reverse complement strand
TGGTCAGTACAGCTGCAAGAACTTCAAACAACATATATGTGTTAAGTGAAATTGGAAATGAAAAGTGTTGTCTAGGAAAGGAAGATGAAAGTTGGCTATGGAACAGAAGAATGGGTCACATGCATTTTTATAACCTTCTCAAAGTCAACAAAAGAGAAGCAGACAAAGAAATTCCCCAGATCACAAAACCAACCAACACTTTATGCAAGCATTGTCAACAAGGAAAGAAAACAAAGACCAAGTTCAAATGAAAGGAATATTCAACAACAAGACCATTGGAAATTGTGCATACCGATCTAGTTGGACCAACTACAACAAAGGGCTGAAAAGGTGAGAGATACTTTATGTTATTATTTGATGATTATATAAGAATGACTGCAATTTGCTTTCTCAAGAACAAGTCAGAAGCTTTTGAAAACTTCAAGATCTACAAGGAAATGGTTGAAAATGAGATGGATTCAAGAATCAAATGCTTGAGATTTGATAATGGAGGAGAGTTCACTTCAAAGGAATTTATGTACTACTGCAACAGTCATTGAATAAAAAGGAAATTCTATGTTGCCAGGACACCTCAACAGAATGGAGTTGTTGAAAGAAAAAACAGGACAGTACAGGAAATGGCTCGAACAATGCTAATGGATTCCAAATTGACAGATATATTTTGTACACAGGTAGTGCATACAACAGTTCACATTCAAAACAGAGTAATGCTCAGAAACAACATTGATAAAACTTCCTGCGAGCTATGGAAAGGAAGACCAACAAATGTGAAGCACTTCAGAGTTTTTGGAAGCAAATGCTACATCAAAAGAGAAGATGGAAGAATGGGAAAGTTTGACTCTCGTGTGGACAAAGGAGTACTTGTTGGTTACTCAAGTACAAGGAAAGAATACAAGTTTTGCAATATAAGATTGACCAAAGTTGTGGAAAGCGTCAACGTAACAATTGATGAAATAGACAGACCAGAATCAAAGGAAGAAGAAAACAAATCAATGGAACAACTTTTCGAAAAAGAAGAATCAAAAGATGAAGTAGAAGAGGAAGATGAAGACAAACCGATAGAAATAGAAGAGCAAGTTCAACAAGTATCTCCAAAGACACCTAGCAAACACCTAGAAAGTATCTCCAAGTATCTCCAAAGACACCTTGCAAGTTCAACAAGTACAGAAAAATCATCCTTCGGATCAGATTATTGGAAACAAAGATGCACGAGTTGAGACTAGAAGAAAAATCCATTCACCAGAACAAACACACCTAGCACTCTTATCTACAATTGAACAAAATTGTTTTGAAGAAGACAACAAGTATGAATTTTGGAATAAATCCATGAATGAAGAATTGGATCAAATAGAGAAAAATGACACTTGGGAACTGGTTCCAAGACCAAAGAATAAGAATGTGACCGGCACAAAATGGGTTTTCAGGAATAAATTAAATGAAGATGGACAAGTTACAAGGAATAAAGCTAGATTGGTATGTAAAGGATATGCACATATTGAAGGAATCGACTTTGAAGAGACATTTGCCCCAGTTGCCAGAATGGAAGCAATCTAGTTGCTTTAGGCCTATGCATGCTCCAAAAATGTTAAAGTATATCAGATGGATGTAAAATCAGTTTTTTTCCGAATGGGGAACTTGAAGAAGTCTACATTGAACAACCAGAAGGATTTCAGTTGTCAGAGAATGCAGATTATGTGTGTAAATTAAAGAAGGCCTTGTATGGTCTAAAATAGGCTCCTAGAGCATGGTACTCTAGACTCGATAAGTATCTTCAGTAGACAAAATTCAGAAAAGGAAGTGGAGACAACAACCTCTACATCAAGGTAAGTGAAGGTAATATTTTATTAATTGAAGTTTATGTTGATGATATTATTTTTGGTAGTGATGATGACAGGTTAAGCCAAAAATTTGCAAAAGATATGCAGAATGAATTTGAAATGTCGTTACTTGGAGAACTATTCTTCTTTTTGGGACTTCAGATACGTCAAAGCAACCAAGGAATATTTATTTCTCAAACCAAGTATATCAGATAAATGCTAAAGAGGTTCGGAATGGAAGATTGCAAACTAGTTATCACTCCCATGCAAACTAGTTGCAAGTTGAGAAAATATGATGATTCGAAGTCTATAGATTAGAGGAAATACAGGTCAATGATTGGAAACCTACTATATGTGATAGCATCCAGAGTAGATGTAATGCAGGCAGTTGGACAGGTGGCATGATTTCAAGCAGCACCAAAGGAATCACATGTGTTAGTAGTGAAGAGGATTTTCAAATATCTCAAAGGAATAGAAGAGTTTGGATTATGGTATCCAAAAGGAAATGATCTATCACTTATTGCCTACATAGATGCAGATTGGGCAGGTTGTATTGATGACCGAAGAAGCACTAGTGGAGCAGCGTTCTACTTGAGTGAGTGTTTAGTATCATGGATAAGAAAGAAACAATCATTAGTATCTTTATCTACAGTCGAGGCAGAGTATATTGCAGCAACATCATGTTGTACACATGTCCTTTGGATGAAACAAACTCTGATAGATATACAGGTTGAGTATGATGATCCCATTCCAATATATTGTGATAATACAAGCGCTATCAGTATCTCGAAGAACCCGGTGATGCACTCCAAGATGAAGAACATTCCAATCAAGTATCACTTTCTACAAGAGCAGGTGGTAGAAAAGAACATCAGAGTTGAGTATGTGGGCACAAAATAACAAGTGGCAGACATCTTCACAAAACCGCTTCCACATGAATCCTTTGAATATCTTCGCTAGAGACTTGGATTTATTTCTACTCCAAAATGAATTCTTTTTGAATGCTTATATTATATGTCTTAGATTTACATGAGGAAGCACCATAAAAGGATAGTTTAGTCAGGGGGAGTAACCCCGGATGGAAAGATACCTTTTCCATTGATGACAAAGGGGGAGAGATTTATCAGATGCAGAGGACAGAGGTAGAGGATAGAGGCATGGTTCCAGGGGGAGAGATTTATTAGATGTAGAGGACAGAGGCATGGTTCCAGGGGGAGAAGATTTATCAGATATAGAGGATAGAGGCATGGTTCCAGGGGGATCACGAGTGATATTATTTCAGTATTGCATCAGAGTGTTTGCATCAATGCCAAAGGGGGAGATTGCTTATTAAGGTTGGTTTTCATTGATGTCAACCCTTGAAGAAAGCCCTGTAGCACAAAGGTTGGGTAATGGAACCAAGATTGTTTGATGTAAAGATGACTCGTTGTTTTCTTGTCATGGTTTATAATAAGTAGAAATGGATGAACTCCAAAATGGTCCCCTTATGGTGAAATCCCTCACGAGAAGACGCTTTGAGGATTGAGTTGTCCTAGAAGTATGGTTAGAGAACACATGCTTATTTGTGGAATAATGAGATGAATGCCAGTGAATTTTTCAGTGAAACTATCCTAGATGGATAGTGCTTGTCATGCCATTTCCGGTGGTATGTGGAACGTCACATAACTCCTCCCGGTTAGAGAGTTATGGCCATGAGAAGTTGGAGAACCCAGGTTTGGGTAATGGACCCAAGTTTGTTTGATGGATAACAGTATGAATTTCGATATATTTTCATGTAATACTATTCTATATGGATAGTACATTTCATTCCATTTCTGGTGGTATGTGGAATGTCACATAACTCCTCACGGTTTGAGATTTATGGCCTTACGAAGTTGGAGGACCCTCATATGTCATCTAGAAGCCCCAAAAGGTCAAAGTAGTCAAAGTGGTTTAAGAGTTTTTAAAGGTAAATAATAAAGTGAAGTGATGAGTGCACTATAATTCAAAGTGAATACAAAATCAATTATTTAAATAATAAATTTAATGGAGAAATTAAAAGTGGGTTAACCCTAAAATAAGGAAAGTGGGCAAAGTGACCTAGAAGATGTTTTTAAGGAAGATACTTGGAGAGTATAAATAAGAGGCAAGTCTCTCTCATTTAAATCACACATGAGAATATTGAATACCTATAGGTTTTTGAGGTAACCAAAGGATATCTAAGCTGAATTTCTGAGGGAAGGTGAAGAAAAGAAGGCCGGAATTCAAGGAAGGATAAATTATTTTGATGATTCTTTCTAAGGTATGTTATTTATAGGTCATCTCACCATTTTCGCAATAATTTTGTTTCTAGAATGATTCAGACCATGAAATTGATATTACATTGAGGAAACATATCCAAGTATCTATGGTAAAAAATTCATCTTGTGGGTCGTTGTATTTTTGGAGTTACACTCCGTGGAAAATAGGGTTTGTGGCTAGTCCTGAAACTAGTCAAAGGCAGGTGTTTCAGGTAAAAACATCATAACTGCTTCGTAACGGATCCAAATTCTATAAGAAAAAATGTGTTGGTTATAGTATAGTCTCTAGTATTTTTTTTAACAGTTTCAGATTGATTCAACAAATATTCCGTGCGGGGAACGCTCTACAAGGTCACTCTGTAGAATAAGCCAGAATTCAACAAGGTGTGCCATTTTTTATATAACTAATTTTCTGAGAGGTTCCAAGTAGTGACACTTGGATGAATTGCATAAAACACATTAAATAACATTGTGTATCAGTTTTAGATCTTTCTTCATTACAGGTTCAAAGTTATGATTATTTCAAGTCAGGGTTGTTGACTAAACCAAAACTAGTCATGTGAGACTAAAGAAAAGTTTGATGTAAATGCTAGTATCTTGTTGTTTAAAGTTAAGGAAGGTTTGCAGGTATGTGATCATATACACTAGGTCTATTACAGAGTTATAAATCATATTTGGATGATGAAATTGATGAGGTCTTTTGGTTGAGGTACAATTTGGGTACATGGTTGAGACAAGTAGTTGATGAGTTGGCACATACATGAGGTGTACAGTTGATGATGTTGGTACATATTGATGAGTCATAGTGGATGAGTAGTTGACACATGATTGGTACATACTTGGAACATGGTTGGTTGCACTTGTTTATGATGCAGGTTGATTACAGATTGTTTGGTACAGGTTGGTGCATGGTTGATGCACTTGTTTATGGTACAGGTTGGTGCATGGTTGATGCACTTGTTTATGGTACAATTTGATTACAAGTTGAGGTATAGGTTGATGCATGGTTTATGCATGGTTCAGGTTTATTGGTATAGGTTTACAACAGTATATCTCACAGTGATAGTGTGACAGTGGTTCCATCATTCTACTTCTACTTCAGGGTGGTTGGACGGGGCAAGGACAGGTGGTTGTAGCCACCTTCTGGTCATATATAGAGAACTTAGGGGGTTGTAGTCTCCTTCTGGTTGTAGCCAAAGAATTGGTGAGTTGGAGTTTCCCTCGGGTTGTAGCCTGAGAAACTAGGGGGTTGGAGCCTCCTTCCAGTTGTAGCTGGAAAACAAAGGAAGTTGGTGCTTCCAATGAATGTAATTATTCAAGACATATAAGAAAAAACATTATGTGGTTTTCTCCTAATTTGGGTTTCCACGTAAAACACTGGTGTACTGTGTATGTGTGTGATTGTTCATTTCTTATTGCTCATTAGTGGATAATAATTCTACATTGATATAACACTTGGACTATTTGGAGAAAAAGGATTATAATTATGCTATTACTGATTCACCACCCCTCTAAGTAATCCAACATGTTGTTTCTCCTGAAATTCATGAATTTATGAAAAAATTTAGTGTTTTGGTCTCCACTGTGTATCCAGATAGCACGAATTCTCTGTCGCCACTGCTCCTCGATTTAATTAAGTAAAGTATTTCTTTCTTGTTCCATATCCTTTAATGATGTATCCACCATAGTATTTTGAGTACCATCCAGAATTTTTTGTAACATAAAAGATATATCTTTCTCCAAGCAACAGAGTCGAGAATTTTTACAAACCTTACGGTCCTTTTTCCAAAGTTTCGTGCTAGATTTTAGATATTTTTGTTTCCAAACAAGACTTTTTTGTTTACCAGTTTCAATGAGATATTTTGGATTTTTCCACAGATTTTGTACCATCAATAATAAGCCTTGATCCTTAATCCACTAAGAGTTGAATTTGAACGGAAAAGACTTAAAGAGGGGTGCTAAATCCAACTAAAGCAATACCGGGGCATGGTTAGAGATGAAGGGATATTCCACCCATGCTCTGTAGATTCAAACTGTATCTAGTAAATATTCGGATAAGAAAGTTTTGTCTAGTCTCTTTACAATAAAATCTGCTCCAGTTCGCCCATTGCCCCAAGTAGGAACGACTTTCCCTGGAACTATGTCAATGAGCTTGTTATTTTGAAAATATGTATTGAAATAACCTGCCAGAGACCCCAGTGAGGATGCACTGCCCTAGAGTTCACCTAAAGAAAGTGTCAAGTTTAGATCCCCTGCTAGAATTAATTTTTTCAAAGTCAAGAAGCCTGAATTTTCCAGCCGTTCCCAGAAGAGTTTGCGCTCCACGCATGGACCGTAGACATTTAGGAGTGTAATCTTCCTTTTGCTTTCTAAACAAAATCTTGTCAATAAAATCCCACCACAAGTACAGACGACCACATCGAGGATGGAGGCACAATAATAACTGAAGGGAATGTAGGATCCAGGCAGAATCCGATATCCCACCACTCAAACACGAGTTACAATGCATATCCATCTCACACAACAAGAGGAGGTACGACACCATGATCCTATCAATAGGAATAAGTACAGGGGTTGTTTGTGGGAAAACAAAAAATATAATCAGTAAGCGGCAAAGGACGAAGAACAAAAAGGCTTTCCATGACCAAGTATGGGTATAACTCACCCAAGTATAGATACGAGGAGTGGAAAATATTTGCGTACGTCATGCAGGGAAAAGTATTGGCGTAGGGATTACAGTAGAGCTACCAAGAGCACACACTCCGAACCAGTGAAAAAGGACCAGAAGGTACACCTTTACGAGCGGCCCATGATTTCCAGGACGAGGCCACAGCCGGAGAGATCCCATAAAAGAAGAAACACCAGGAATAACCACATACCAGAGAGAAGAAATTACAAAGGACATCTTACATACCAGAAAGGGGTGAATAGGAACAGGAGAAGAACCCCAAGAAAAAACCACCACAAACAAGACGAGATGGTACGAATGAAGAAAACCCATAGTAAGAGAGGCCCCCAGGGGAAAGAACCTCTGCTAAGCACCCGAAGGATTACAAGGATGGAGCAAGCGGCCAGAGAAGCCAAGGGTACCTTTCTCATGCGGGTCGATCCAAAGGGAAAAGCGATCATCAATAGACGAGAGAGAGAAATCAACACCACATGCAATGGAAAATCTTGGATGGAACTAATTCATGAAGCGGATAGGATAAGGGACCCAGGGGCCACACAGCCCAGAACAACCCTCTACCACAAAATGGTGGAGGAGGCTTGGAGAACAAAAATGTTGATAGGCAAGATGAGCGCTGACCAGAAAGAGACCAGCAAGGAGGCAATCAGGGACCACAAGAAGGTGCTCATAGAAATGTTGAGTCGGCTCAACAACCTAGAGGCTAGTGCAAAAATACTAGTGACTAGTTGAGGACCAGAGGAGCTAGAAGGAAAAATTGGAACGAATGGTAGGCCAATTCCACCTTTACCTACGCTATGTCCACCACATGGAAATCACTCCAGCAGACCGGAGTGGAACACCAGCTTGTATCGGAAAGACACGCACGGTGGACCAGAGGAAGGAGAACGAGGCTAGAAAGGATGGAGAAGAAAGGCATCTCATCATCCTGGACTAACATAGGATCATCCCTTGGTCAAGCTATTTTCAGTGTAGGAGCTACCCCTTTTTTATGGTTATGTCTTTTGTATATGTTATGGTTTATTTTATCAAATAGGTCTTCAGAGGATTGGGTCGGTTTCCCATGGTGGCGGCCCAACCCTCCCCATGCTATCGTAGACAACGCAACTCCATGATCCCTGATCTGGTTTCCTTTTTGGCAGATCAAGGGACTCCCTGTTTATTTTTTGTATCATAACTTCTCTCAGTAATACAGGAATTCACACTCACTTACAAAAAAATAAATCCCACCACAAGTAAGAAAAGGAACCAGATCAAAGTAATTTGGATCCCAAGAAACCATTAAACCACCACATGTACCAACTAAGTTCACTGCACAACTTATCCAGGTTGGCCGAAGGGTGTGAAAGAAATTATGAGCTTTATCACAATGTACCAAAGTCTCCTAAAAGAAAACAATGTTAGGTCAGGTTCTATCCAAAACACATTGAACCGAGGCCAGTTTTAGGGTGCCTCCATTCCCCCTTAAATTGAGGGAGAGAAGTAACATTATTTTGACCTTGTCAGGGCCTTCAACGCTCTAAGTGCCCCACCTTTGGTGGATGTGTGAGAAACTGTATCAAGAGAGGACTCAAGAGTAGATTTTTTCGGGCACTCCTGGTCTTGACCGACGAATATTCAATTCCCAGTCCCCTAGACCATGCAAATTCCTTTCTGGCCTCTACTAAAGGGGATCATGAGTAGCTAGCCTCCCCTTTTTCAGCCACAGGGTCAATGCCCAATTTACCAAGATAAACTAGTAGTTGTACATTTGAATCATTATCTTAGATGAAAGGGATCAATGAATCAAGCACAATAGAGAGAGATGTATCCTCATCATCCGGTTATCTATAGCCAGGTGGAGAGGTAGGGTGTCCAATCGACAGTTGACTTGTCCCCGGGCTACGGGTGGAATCAAAAGGAATGGAGGGTTCCAGACAAGGACTCAATTGGGTATCTTTAACACATGACACCTCTTGACTACCGGTGATAGTCAAAGTCTCCAACCCTGGGGAGACAGTCGATGAGGTAGGTAAGGGCTCCCGACACCTGGGAGATTGACTAGTTTCAACTAAAGGTGGGGAAATATATTTAGAAGTTACACTCTTTAGCCAAACAGACGAGTTTAATACTTCTCGTTCCCACATAGATAGAGAATTAAAAAGTACCAAGCAATGTGATTGTAGCTTACTAGTTACAGAGGCCGAGCTCTCCAAGTAGCTAGGATCAAACCAGTATTGATGAACAACTTCATAACAGTAGAAACCCGTTTCAAATTGAGGAATCAGGTGTGCTATATAATAGATCAAAACCTTCCTGTGCACTATCTCCATCACCAAAACGTTTACAATCCCATCTCAAATTAGAAGTACTTCTACAGTAACTGCATCTTAATGGAATACTAAGGTATTCAAGTCTCTGTAGGAAACATCTACCTCTCCAAACAATCTCTAGTGTCTTCAGCAACCCAAGGTGCATGTCCATTTCAACCAAGACCCTACCAACCTTTCTAGTTGTCGTCGAGAGATTTTCTTTGTCAATCATAATGAACTTTCCAAGAGAATCTCCAATGGCCGCCAGCGCCCCTTCATTCCATAAGTATAAGGGTAGTCTCGGAAGAAGTACCCAAAAATATCTATGTTGTCATAGCTTCCGACAAGGTAGTATTGTTCCTTAATAGCATCCCTGAAGGATTCCCAGGTGGTCGTGACTGAAAATAATGAGGGTTCCTCTGTTTCCTTTTTCTCATGGAAAGTTTCCCACCAATATTTGACATGGGGAACGGCTTTGAGGAGCGCAAAAGTAATATTTTCTCTATTCTAAAAGTTATGGACAGAAAAATACCCTTCTATTAGATTCAACCACTTGTCTACAACATCTGTGTCTATCTGACCTTCAAATATAGGAATATCGAAGTTTATTTGTTCTTGAAGGGGGTGGCGCCTCCGTTCAAAGAATACGCATCTCCTGTTGGTAGACGCCGAAGGATTTACGCTCATTCCTCTATTGCGTGAGGGCTTCCTCAATCAACAGTTTGAAAGGATCTCCTATCCTGCCATCTTTCTTTTCTCCTGCCATGAGAGGTTGCTTGGGTGTGCGAGAGATTTTGTCCTCAAGAGAAACAAGCTCGAGACCCAACTCTTTGTACTCCGACCTCGTTGGGGACATGCATTAAGACGACAAGGAGCAGACCGCTCTGATACCATTGATCCAAATTTTATGAGCAGAACGAAAATGAATACAGATTATTAACAGGTGCTTAACACAAAATAACAGAGATATAGTAAAACTTGGCCACCAATATCCATCTGGATCAATACCATCCAATAGCTCTCACAATAATCTGAATGACACCATGTGGGTTAAAATTTTTACCAAATCCCATAAAAAGCTAAGTCAAGCTAGACCAGTTTAACTATTGACGAAATCCTTAAGTTTAGTAAAGACAAATTTTTACCAAAATCAACATATAAATAAATGATAAAGTCAAACACCATTAATAAAATTACATATAAATTTGAAATTACCTTAAAAATAAAAAATAAACAATAAGATTGAATATACATGAGAAACATTCATGTGGAATACCAACCTAAACTAAATAAATGGATAAAGTTTAGATAAAGTTTACTAAACTAGTTATAATTCCCTAAAATCACTGCATGTTATAATTCCCTAAACTTGTTATAATTCCCTAAAGTAAAGTGGATTTTCATACATGTTATTTTAATTTAAATTAATAAAATCTTTTGTTAATGATGAGAATGGTATGTGGATCTAACATTTTTACTATTCATATAAAATAGGATATGTGACTTAATATATTTTCTTAATATATAAGATATGGTATGTATATCTAATGTACATGATTTTTACACATCCCATTTTATATAATAAGTTGTTATCAACTTTCTTGTGAAATAGATAATATAT
>ML831657.1:37627-50803 GCA_009831015.1 Picea engelmannii | reverse complement strand
TTTTTAAACGTGTTGTTTTTCATGAGTTTAAAAATATATATATATATGTGAATATTTTCTCATTTATATTTATTTATTTTTTAATGTAAATTAAAAAAAAAAGTTAGTAAACAAATTTTCAAGTGACTATTTGGGGTTCAATTTTGTCTTGTTTATTTGCGTAGGGATCTGTTCTGAAGGTTACCATTTCAATTAGGTCGTAAAGAGCTATAATTAACATTTAGAAAGAAATATGTTGCTTTAGGTAGCATCACTTTTTTATTTAGGTTGTGATTTTAAGGTTTTACTGAGCACCTATATGATTTTTTAGGTCATGCTTGAAAATGACTTTTTGATCTAGGGCTTGATTTTCATGTTTTTTATGCAAAATATGAGTTTTGAGGGCTAGAGTTCTCGTTTTGAGGTCACAACTCTCGTTAACTCAGTAACTTTGATGAATCTCTTGGTGAAAAAGATCTCAAAATATTTCTCAACTAGTAATGGTTTTGGGAGGGATGTTGTTATACCATTTCTTGGCTTCCCCCATGAGTGACAAAGAGAAGAGTTTCAAACACACATCTTCATATTGATCATGGGACGTATAGCCACATTAAGAATCTAAAAAGTGTTAAAATTTTGGTATGCTCGTTTAACCATAGACAATGTCACATCATTGTCGCCCAACCATAGGCATTCACATATGCCACCCCCGAGCACACTAACCTTTACTTAGAATAATTCTGGCAAGCCTACTCCAGAACCAACAGATAAACCCTTGCTACTAACTGCAACAACAACTCAAGACAAGTAGAGTGTTCATTTTCCTAGGGTAGTGCACAAGAGAGAGAGTATCCATATCCACAGAACAAGTATCATTCACAACTGCATCAGTTGCAGATGCACTACTCTCTCAAAATTGTGCCATACTTAGTAAGGATATCACCAAGAGTATCACCAAGAATGTCACTAAGAATGTCACCAAGAGAATCACCAAGAATATCACCAAGAGAATCACTTAATAGTGCTAGAGAGAGACCAAGACCCAAGAGATGACCATATGCCCCATATTCCTCCTTGCAGCTGCAACTGCAGCTCTCCATAAGACTTGCGCTTTGAATGGGTGTACAAATGAGCTAAAACATCCTCTATTTATATTAATCTATCCAGTGACTTTTCTAGCTGGGTCGACCTGACTTTCTGGTAATTATATTTTTTGTTTATCTTTTTCCTGTGGAGCCGACTTGTATTTATGGAAGATAATATTCTAATATCATTTATTCTTCTAGGTTGACTTGTCTTCTAGGGTTTCCACACATCTGTTTAATGGTTCACTTGCTTTTGGAATATTCTATTCTAAGTCATAGGTTACACGTGGAGGTTAATACCTCCTGCAGCTACCAAAACATCAACACTCCCTCTTAGCTAGGGAGGTATTAACTAAGATGTTCTTTATGTAGTGGTATCAAACACACCTATCCATGTCACATGGCATGGGAAAGACTCACATGGTCTTGCAGACCAGTCTACAGGTAGCATCACCATAGCCACACAGGCTATGATATGATCAAACAGATCATGTAACAAGTATCACCATCATAGCCACACATTATCCATCTAGATAGCAAACACCTCCAAAACTAATGGTTGGCCCTCCAACTAGTAACCTCTGATGCTACTGATTGACACTCTAACTGGGAATCATTTCTGACACTACAGTTCAACATCTAGTTCATACAGAGCTAGTAATTCGTCAGCTCACACAGAATTTGACTAAAAAATTTAGCACTCCCTCTTAACGAGGAAGGTATTCCTCTTAGCATGATCATCATCACTGCTTTTGCACACCTCGATTATTGTCTTGATGAATTTCATGAATCCATACATCATAAGAAGTTATGCACTTTCACTGGAGTAGTGTACCAACGTTTGTTGGAGTATCATACAAACCTATGCTGGGGTAACATACCAACATGCCTTGGAGTAGCAAACCAACCTGTGTTGGGGTAACATACCAGCCTGCGTGTAATGTCCCCAAGGCCGAGCCCTGTTGTAAATCATGTCTATGAAGTATAAAGCTTGCATTATGAATTGTAATTATGTTTTATAGGTTGGTGAGCCAAGTTTATATAAGTTGGTGGGCTTATGTGTTATTAGGTCGGAGAGCCTAAGTGTTAAGGCTGGGAGCCTGCTTTTGTATATGTAATCATGCAGAACATTAATAAAAACTATAAACACCGTTGCGTGCAGACCGACCATGATGAATGAGTGATGGGGGACTAAGCTTCCACAGAATGGGTAAGGGATTGGGGGCTGGAAGGTTGGAAAGAGAGGCTAAGTGTTGAGCCTAGGGGCTTAAGTCCTTGGGAATAATATTTTAATATTATTCCAAAAGCCATGTGAAATATATGTTTTGTCCTAAGTTCCTGGAGAGGAACGCATGTTGATGGAGTGCATGCAGCTTCATGGCTGACATGTGTCGACCCAGGCACATGTAGTTAAAAACTGCAGAAGTCAGTCATGGAGGTGTTCAGTCATTCTGTCATCCTCTGCTGAGTTCATCACGATGTCAGTCTGAACCCGTTTTGCCTCTGCGTCTGCATTTGCTTACCCACGCACTGTGAAGGAAACCCTTACAGGAAAATTGTTTTCTCTTGCATTTTCCCATTTTTCGTCCTCCGTCTGAACTCGCGGGTGTCCATGATCGACCTCTGTTTCGGTGTTTGTTCTAGGGAATCCTTACCTGAACCGTTAAGTCTTTGTGTGGGATCTTTGTACACCCTCACGCATCCCCGAAACCTGAGTCGTGAGTCTGTCTTGTATTGTTGGTTGGGGAAAACCGAATGTCTCATAATTGTTGATCGTTGTTATGCTGTAGCATCTATCTGTCACCAGTTTTGGGAAGCTCATGTATGTGTTTCCAGTGGTTTGTTGTGGTCACGCAATGCTTGACTGCGTGTGGCTTGCGGACCATTGTATGTTCGTGTGGAGCCTTGTGGTTGCCCGACTGTGTTGGAAATCGAGTTGCAGGAAACAGGTTGTCTGGCCTGTGTGTAACACTCTCTCCGGGTGAGGGAGGTGGTTGCGGTTGAAGATGCAGTCTGTCAAGCCTGTGAGAAGTTATTTCCAGGTGAAGGAGTCTGTTGGGAAGTGGTATTCTTCTAGAGAGAGTCCAGCACTAGCTACGGAGCTCTAAGACTTCCTGATCTGGCCTATTGCCGAGACCGAGAGAGGGAGGTGAAGCACTGATGGACTGTGCTTGTGAAGGTGTATACTCTCAGGTGGAACAGGCATGTGGGGAATGAGAGTCTGTGAATAGTGGGCGTAAGAAGGAATCCTGGGAAGAATCCTTTCGGTTATTCTGTGCAGATTTCCCTGTAACCTCAGCCTAGACTAGGATTCCTTGCCTTGGGTGGAGCTTAGTCCCAGCTTTGGGGTGACCCACTGCTGAGCATGATGAGCAGCGTGGTCTAAGGCTGGGAGGTTTGTGGAAGGCCTGGACGTAGTTGGTGGAATTACCACGGTTTCAAAGATAAGTATCAGCTTATGCTTAATATTATGTTTTGCATGCCTGTGATGCTTATATGTATCATGTATTATGTTGTGCATATGACTTATTGTTAATGCCAGGGATTATTTATGTTAGCAGTAATCTTGTGCTTACTCTGAGTTTAAATGTGCTTAATTTGATTTAAATGTTTGTTATTAATTAAGTATGAGAATGATGTTGTTCCGCATAGTAGCGTTTGCCTGGCTAGTGGGATGACGGCCCGGGGGACGTTACAGTATGGTATCAGAGCCTAGTTTCAATGCCAAGCCTGGATGGGTCGGATAAGTGGTCTTTGGATCGAGGTTTTAAGAAGGAAATTGTGTCTGGAGGACTAATTTTAGACCTCAGAATGTTTCTGAGTGTCAACAGGCTACTTGACCATGTTGCAAAGCTCAGGAGGTGTAGTGGTATTATAAAACTGCAGCCAGTGTGGTATATGGCCACAGGGAGAGAGAGAACACCACACCAGAAGTGTTGGATCAAGTAGATGAAGGTTCAGAAGGAGGGTACCAAGTCATTGGCCAGAAGTCCTTGAGAAGCAGAGTTGGATGGTTAGAATTCTCTGTGGAGAACTCGCGAAATCGCGAGGGCCGTAAGATGGCCAGAAGTTGCAAGGTGGTTAGTGGATGGAGAAACTCGCCACCCTAGGATCCAGAATAAACATGGGTCGTTGATCATGGTTGGTTTGAACCATTGGATCATTTCGTGAACTAAGGGATCGTGAACTTAGAGCACAGGTCAAATTCTTGGTCACTCCAAGTCCCGAATCGCGGAAGAGATTAACAAGGGTAGAATCGGACGGAGGAGCGATTACAGGAAGAAGTGCCGAAATCCCGTGATCCATTGGATCCAACCAACTAGCGACGAAGTTAGGGCTAAAGAGCATTGATAGGTGTAAGCATAGGAGAGATCTGGACCGTCGAATCAGGGGAGGCTCACAGTCGTTGATCTCATACATGAATTTCCATATTGGAATTCGAGGATTGAAGCGATAAGAGATTTGGAGTCACTACATCGTGAACTCTCGGTTACCGAAAACCCGAAACCCCAAAATCCTGAAACGATCTACACCGTAGATCGTAGGAGAGGAACTTGACCGTTGGATCAAGTGGATGAATAGACCATAATTTCATAATTTCGGCAAACAGAAGTTCGAGATGTGTAGATGCACGAACTCCTGATGCCCGAAACTCCGAAACGAAAAGTGAAAGTGGTGGGACCCTATGACGTCGCCGGAAGTGATGTGGACCTTCTTAAGGATACCATGTGTCAATACCTTGGTTGGTGACAGTTGTGTTGTGGGCCCAGGGGAAGATAGGTCAGAAGTTCGAGAGTCAGGAGTAGGAGAGGGAAGCGAGTGCGAGAACCTCCGGGACCAAAACCCCAAAACCCGAAACCCCGAAGCCCCAAAATCCTGAAACCTGAAGTTTCGTTTGGAAAGCCTTGTAGCACCTAGCAGTTTAGCGTTTGATCACGGCCCGTGGACGCATGGGTTGGGGACTAAGAAAATGGGGGCTATCATCGGAAATTGCAGAGCCAAACAGAGCTTAGAAAATTCATGGAATCGAAATGGTTTCTTATTCGTGTTGGTTTATGAATGTTGTAGTTTTATTAAGGGTTTAAGGCCTGACAAACTTCGGTTGACTGCACGTTGTGTGTGCAGAGTTCAACGAGTGTCAGGACAGCCACGAATCGACATTGAGTATAGAAATGGAAGAGGTGCGAATTGCCTCCAATTCAGAGAATGAAAGAGAAGGACGGAATGTCAACTTGGGAGTCGAAGGGTCAAACGCTAATGGGCAAGGAAAAGAGATGGATAAGGAAGGACATATGATGAAAATCATTGAAAGATTACAGAGAGATGCCCAGGCTCACTGAGCTGATAGCCGAAAGCTCATGAGGGTCAGGGATCGACAGGGTGAATTCAACTTAAAGATGTTGAAGAACCTGGAAAGAATAGAAAGGAAATTGGAAAAGGAGAGTGACACAAGAAAAACAGGGAGTCGCAGGACCCCTAAGAGAAAAAAAAGATCGAGGAGTGGTAGCAAACATCGTCGTCGCTCCCCAAAGAATTTCGATAAGGAAGCACACAATAGTTCAAGCCCATCTCCTACCAGAAAACACCGAAGATCTGGAGTGGATGAATTGAAAGGGGAGATGAACAAGATTAAGGCTCTTACATTTGATGGAGAACATAAGAAGGAGGAATATGTCGAAACATGGTTGCTTGGTATGAGGGAATATTTCCAATTGCAGAATTATTCCTCTCATGCAGAAGGAAGAATTGTGATGTATCAACTAAAAGGAAAAGCATCCATGTGGTGGGATCATCTTGTGCAGGTGCAGCACGTTAGAGAGAAAGATATCACATGGAAGGAATTCAAGAGGTATTTAGAGAGGAAATACCTGACTAAAAGATACTATGACAGAAAGATGAAGGAGTTCTTCGAACTCAAGCTGGGCAGCATGACCATTGATGAATACGAATGAAGGTTTTTGGAATTACTGAAGTATGTTCCATTCATCAAAGATGAGGCTGTCAAGATTCAGAGGTATCTGAGTGGACTGCCACCTCCCATTGGTGACAAGATTCAATATGATGATCCTAAGACTATGGAAGAAACAATAAGAAAATTGAAATGCTTATATGAACAACAAAGAGAAAAGCCTACCTTTCGGAAGGCTTGGGTTGACCAAAAGAAGTTTAAGAAAGAACAGAGGTAGAAGGGAAACAAACCTCCCTTTTTCAGAAATAGTCCTCAAGGACATCCATCGTTTAGAGAGCCGAGAATGGCTGAAGTGGGGGAACAAAGGACGAGACAGACACCCATTCAGTGTTGGGGCTGTAAAGAGAACCACAAGTACAGAGATTGTCCCCATAAAAATGGCAAAGCTAGAGTTGTCCATAATGTTCAACAAGCTGAAACAGTGGAGGACATGGGTAGTAGAATGCCAAGGATCTATGCGGCCCTGAACAATAAGCAAGATGAATTTCAATTGCACATGATTGAAGTGGAAGGTATGATTAACAACCAACCATTTATTATTTTAATTGATTCAGGGGCTAGCCATAGTTATATAGACCCTAGAGTGGTGGAAAGTTTTCATTTATCAAGAAGCAACATGAAAAGTCTTGGTTAGTTCAGTTGGCTACAGTAACCAAGAGGAAAGTCACTGAGTTGGTTAAGTCATGTCCTGTGGACATGAAGGGATTGAGCACGAAGGCTGAATTGAATATTCTGCCTTTAGGCTCTTATGACTGTTTAATTGGGATGGACTGGTTGGACCAACACCATGCCCTCCTGGACTATCATAACAAGGAATTTACATGCCTGGATGAAGAGGGGAATCAGAAAATAGTCCATGGAATTCCTAGAGCTATGGTTGTTAGAGAAATCTCAGCAATGCAGTTAAAAAAGTGTTACAGGAAAGGTTGTCAATTGTTTGCAGCCCGTGTGGAGGAAGCATCCAGAGATGAAGTCTCAAAGATTGGAGACCATGAGGTACTAATAGATTTTGAAGACGTATTTCAGGAGGTACTCAGACTACCTCCGGAGAGAGATATCGATTTCTCTATAAATTTGATGCTTGGAGCAGCTCCAGTGTCGAAAGCTCCTTATAGAATGAGTACGCCAGAGCTGAAAGAGTTGCAATTGTAGCTTAAAGAGCTTCTAAAGAAGGGGTACATTCGCCCAAGCGTGTCACCTTGGGGTGCCCCGATCCTATTCGTGAAGAAGAAGGATGGGACGTTGAGGTTGTGCATTGATTTCAGACAGTTGAACAAAGTAATTGTCAAGAACAAGTATCCTCTGTCGAGGATCGACGATCTTTTCGATCAGTTGAAAGGTGCGAAAATATTTTCGAAGATAGATCTCATATCGGGATATCACCAGGTAAGAATAAAGGATGAATACATCAGCAAGACTGCCTTTAGAACAAGGTATGATCATTATGAGTTCACAATGGTACTGTTTGGGCTGTCGAATGCACCTGTTGTTTTTATGTGCTTGATGAATGGTGTATTCAGGGACTATCTAGACAAGTTTGTCATAGTCTTCCTGGATGATATTTTGGTGTATTCCAAGTCAAAGGAAGAGCATGAACAACACCTGAGGATGGTGCTGCAAGGGTTGAGAGAACACCGGCTATATGCCAAGTTGAGAAAATGCTCATTTTATCAAAGGTAGATCCATTACTTGGGGCACATTATTTCAGAAGAAGGGATCGTCGTGGATCCTAAGAAGGTTGAGGCCATCAGAGAATGTTCAGCGCCAAGGAATGTGGCGGAAGTTAGATCCTTTATGGGTCTAGTGGGCTATTACAGAAGGTTTATCGTAGGGTTCTCAAAGATAGCTCACCCTATCACTTCCTTGCAAAGGAAGGAGAAAAAGTTTTAGTGGACTGAAGAGTGTGATAAAAGTTTCCAGTGATTGAAGCAGCTGTTAACCAGCGCTCCAATCTTGAGGATTGCAGATCCAAATATGGATTTCATGGTGTGCACAGATTATGCCACTCACGATTTGGAGTTGGCAGCAATCATTCACACTCTGAGGAAATGGAGACATTACCTCATGGGAAGGAGATTTGAATTGAGAACAAACCACAACGGTCTGAAATATTTGTTTGATCAGCCAACCTTAAACGCTAGACAAAGTAGGTGGCTG
This sequence comes from Picea engelmannii, assembly GCA_009831015.1. Classification (NCBI taxonomy): domain Eukaryota; kingdom Viridiplantae; phylum Streptophyta; class Pinopsida; order Pinales; family Pinaceae; genus Picea; species Picea engelmannii. The sequence continues at coordinate 42,613 of ML831657.1, read as the reverse complement.
GAATTTATGTGTGAGTACGACTTTGAGATCAAGCATATCAAAGGAAATGAGAATAAAGTGGTTGATGCACTCAGCAGGAGGGTGCATGAATTACATGCTACATCCATTAGCATGTATCGGAATGATATTAAAAGCAGAATTCTGGAGGCTACAAATGTAGATCTGCAGTACAAAGAATTGGTATCCAAGCTACAACAGGGTAAGATGCCACAGAAGATGGAAATTTATAAATTGGAAACATATGGAATACTGTTGTACAAGAATAGAATTTTTGTACCCAATGTCTAGTGCTTGAAATAGATGATTTTGCAGGAGATGCATAATGTGCCTTATGCAGGGCACCCTGGATATCAAAAAACAGTAGCAGCGGTCAAGAGCCATTACTTTTGGCCAGGTATGAAGAGAGAGATCGTTGAATACATCACTAGATGTATGGAGTGCCAAAAAGTTAAATCTAAGCATAGGCACCCAGCAGGGTTGTTGCAACCTTTACCCATTCCTGATTGGAAGTGGGAAGTAGTAACGATGGATTTTATTACAGGATTTTCTGGAACAAGCAAGCTACATGATTCGATCATGGTGGTGGTGGACAAGCTTACAAAAGCTGCCCATTTTATTCCACTGAAAACTACTCACAAGGCAGCAGATGTTGTTGATATTTTCATAAGGGAAGTGGCACGATTGCACGGAATTCCTAAAAAGATTGTGTCTGACAGAGACCCGAAATTCACCTCGAATTTCTGGAAAGGATTGTTCAAAGGATTCGGAACAAATCTGAACTTTAGTACAGCTTATCATCCTGAGTTTGATGGACAGACAGAGAGGGTGAATAGAGTAATAGAAGACATACTGAGAATGTATGTGCTGGACAAACCATCAAGATGGGAAGACTACTTGCACTTGGTAGAATTCGCCTACAACAATGGGTATCATGCATCGTTGAAGATGAGCCCATTTGAAGCAATTATGGAAGAAAGTGCAATACTCCAGTGAGCTGGGATAATCCAGTTGATAGAGCAGTAGTTGGGCCAAAGTTGCTCAAGGAGATGGAGGACCAAATGATAAAAATTAAGCAAAATTTGAAAGCTGCCCAGGACAGGCAGAAAAGTTATGCTGAAAAGAACAGAACCCACAGAGAGTTCAAAGTGGATGATCATGTTTTCCTGAAAGTGAAAGCTAACATGAGTTCCCTGAAGCTGGGAAGTTGCGCCAAGTTGGCAGCCAGATTTTGTGGGCCATTTGAAATCCTGGAAAGGATTGGGCCAGTTGCATATATGCTTGCATTACCTGCATCTATGACTGTACATAATGTGTTTCATGTTTCATTGCTTAAGAAATATATACTTGATGCTAATCATGTAATCGATTGGAATGTGACTCAGGTGGAACAAGAAGGTGTCCTGCAAGTGCATCCTGTGCGCATATTGGACAAGAAAAACAAACAGCTCTGAAAACGAGCTATAGGACTTGTAAAGGTCCAGTGGACCTGGTATGGTCCTGAGGATGCAACATGGGAGCATGAAGATGTTATGCGAGCAGGGTACCTGCATCTTTTTTTAAATTTTGAAAAGCTTGCAAATGCAGTGTAAAGTTGCACTGAGGACAGTGCAAAAATAAGGGGAGGGGATTGTAATGTCCCCAAGGCCGAGCCCTATTGTAAATCATGTCCATGAAGTATAAAGCTTGCATTATGAATTGCAATTATGTTTTATAGGCTGGTGAGCCAAGTTTATATAAGTTTGTGGGATTATGTGTTATTAGGTCGGAGAGCCTAAGTGTTAAGGCCGAGAGGCTGCTTTTGTATATGTAATCATGCAAAACATTAATAAAAAATATAAACACCACTACGTGCAAACCGACCACGATGAATGAGTGATGGGGGACTAAGCTTCCACAGAATGGGTAAGGGATTGGGGGCTGGAAGGTTGGAAAGAGAGGCTAAGTGTTGAGCCTAGGGGCTTAAGTCATTGGGAATAATATTTTAATATTATTCCAAAAGCCATGTGAAATATATGTTTTTTCCTAAGTTTCTGGAGAGGAACACATGCTGATGGAGTGCATGCAGCTTCATGGGTGACATGTGTCGACCCAGGCACATGCAGTTAAAAACTGTAGAAGTCAGCCATGGAGGTGTTCGGTCATTCTATCATCCTCCATTGAGTTCATCGTGATGCCGGTCTGAACCCATTTTTCCTCTGCGTCTGCATTTGCTTACCCGCACACCATGAAGGAAACCCTCACAGGAAAATTGTTTTCTCTTGCATTTTCCCATTTTCCATCCTCCGCCTGAACTCGCGGGTGTCCATGATCGACCTCTGTTTCGGTGTTTGTTCTAGGGAATCCTTACCTGAACTGTTAAGTCTTTGTGTGGGATCTTTGTACACCCTCACGCATCCCCGAAACCTGAGTCGTGAGTTTGTCCTGTATTGTTGGTTGGGGAAAACCGATTGTCTCGTAATTGTTGAGCCTTGTTATGCTGTAGTATATGTCTATCACCAGTTTTGGGAAGCCCGTGTCTGTGTTTCCAGTGGACTGTTGTGGTCACGCAGTGCTTGACTGTGTGTGGCTTGCGGACCATTGTAAGTTCGTGTGGAGCCTCGTGGTTGCCCGACTGTGTTGGAAATCGAGTTGAAGGAAAAAAATTGTATGGCCTATGTGTAACACTCTCTCTAGGTGAGGGAGGTGGTTGCGGTTGAAGAGGCAGTCTGTCAGGCCTGTGAGAAGCTATTTCCAAGTGAAGGAGTTTGTTGGGCAGTGGTATTCTTCCAGAGAGAGTCTAGCACCAATTATGGAGCTCTAAGACTTCCTGATTCGGCCTGTTGCTGAGACCCAGAGAGGGAGGTGAAGCACTGATGGACTGTGCTTGTGGAGGTGTATACTCTCAGGCGGAACAAGCATGTGGGGAATGAGAGTCTGTGAGTAGTGGGCGTAAGAAGGCATCCTGGGAAGAATCCTTCCGGTTATTCTGTGCAGATTTCCCTGTAACCTCAGCCTAGACTAGGATTCCTTGCCTTGGGTGGAGCTTAGTCCCATCTCAGGGGTGACCCACTGCTGAGCATGATGAGCAGCGTGGTCTAAGGCTGGGAGGTTCGTGGAAGGCCTGCACTTAGTTGGTGGAATTACCACGGTTTCAAAGATAAGTATCAGCTTATGCTTAATATTATGTTTTGCATGCCTGTGATGCTTATATGTATCATGTATTATGTTGTGCATATGAATTATTGTTAATTCCAGGGATTATTTATGTTAGCAATAATCTTGTGCTTACTCTGAGTTTAAATGTGTTTAATTTGATTTAAATGTTTGTTATTAATTAAGTATGAGAATGATGTTGTTCCACATAGTAGCGTTTGCCCGTCCAGTGGGACGAAGGCCCGGGGGACGTTACACTACGTTGGAGTAGCATACCAACTTGCACTGGGGTAACTCCCACTACTAGGGATCCCATCACTTCCCGCTACTGGTACATCAATTCTCACTACTGGAGAAAAAACATTTGGACCACTCCAAGCTTGTCCCTGACAGAGGCTTGGTCAACATATTTGCTACTTGTTCGTCGGTAGAAATATACTGGAGCAAGTGCCTCATCATAGTTTTCTCCCTCTTACTGGGAGAATACTTTGGACACAAATTAGGATTTGTACATATCTAGGATATTTATCTGCAACATGATTGATGTTGTATATCAACTTGGAATTCACCACTGACTTCCCTTCTGGTCTCGGAACCAAGGAAAAGATATATATCCCAACCCTTATAACTTGCTTCCTCCTCGATCACTGTAGAAAAGTCTACTAAAGCAAGGGAATCTTCCCATAAGATCTCATATCTCCTCGAAGCCTCTGAAACTTCAATCTATCCTTCTCAACCCATGGCATCTGTCTATCAGTTATGGAAGACATCTCTCTCTTCCATATGAATATGAAAGCATCCGAGTCTCCATTCTCCCTCTAAAGATGTATAATCTTTCAGAGCCATATGCTACCTCTGTGTGTGATGATTTCTTCTGAAGTCTCATGTGAATTCTCCTAGGGAGGCGGCTCCTCCCTACTAGATTGTGAGGGATGACTCCCTCTGTACTCTATCTCCTTCTGAGCAAGTACTCAGTGGGGCCTCCTACCTCACCATAGGTGGATCCATATGCTCCTCATGATATGTCTCATCAACGTTGCATCCTTCAAAGTTTCATGGGACCACACTAGTTTCTTCTTGGTTGCTTCAACGATTCTAGGTAGGCCCTTCTAGCTCTACTAACTATTACTGATCTGAGGAGTGATCAACTGCACTAGAGGGATTTGTTCGGTTATCCTTGGATCCTTCTGCTCCTTGCAATCAATCTCCATATGAGATTCTCAGTATCCCACAAAATTACCCTTCTTCATCTTCTTCTTCTTTGATACATGGATGTATATGGTCATGTATACAACTTCTTATCTAGATAGTATACTCCATGTCTCAAAATAGAGACCCTATAATATGTTTACTCTTGCAACCATCACTATATCTTGTTGAAATAATGTAACTACAAAGAGTATTCTTATTATTGTTGTTATTTTATTCATAGGATCAATCCCCATTGTGGATTGATCATGTCGGTTATTGTATTAGGACCAAATCCTCTTTTGCGGATTGGTCAACAGACAATTGTAATAGGCAGAATAAGAAGTTGTCCCCAGCAGTTATTATTGAGACCCGGAAATATAATAAAGGTGGGTTTACCCACCCAGAGTGAGAGGTCGGCCTTGCCATTGAAGACCCTTCACACGTGCCAGTCTTGTATATATAGAGAGGCTAGCGCCTCACTTTATCATACAACACACTTGCTCATTTCTAAGAGGCAAGCTGCAACTTACCAGTTGGAGAGAGGGAGAAGAGTGGTGCATCTTTTGGAGAGGACTATCTGTATTGGTTTGAGTTATCTCTTGACATTGTATTAGCAATTTATGATAAGGAAGTTTTTGCTGGGTTTTCTTCCCCTAGAGGGTT
>ML831657.1:7378-25886 GCA_009831015.1 Picea engelmannii | reverse complement strand
TGTATGTTGATGACATGTTGTTGGTAGGAAATAACATGGATGTTATCAAGGAGGTGAAATCGCATCTATCCTCCAAATTTGACATGAAGGATCTCGGTCCTGCTAACTTCATTCTGGGAATGGAGATTAAAAGAGATCGTGCAAACAAGAAACTATGGTTGAATCAAAGACAATATTTTGAGACGATATTGCAGAGGTTTAATATGCATGGAAGTAAACCAGTCAAGGTTCCTATTCCTATAGGTGTAAATTTATCTACAGATCAGTGTCCCAAGACACAGGAAAAAGAAGAGGACATGTCCCATGTTCCATATGCCAGTGCAGTTGGTAGTTTGATGTATGCAATGGTTTGTACTAGACCGTACATTGCACATGCAGTGAGAGTTTTGAGCAAGAATATATCAAAACCAAGGAAGGAGCATTGGACAACAGTAAAGAGGGTCTTCAGGTATCTTCGTGGCACCACTAGTTATGGATTGTGCTACCAAGGAAGACCGGGATTGGACAGAGTGGTGGACATACATGGATTTGTTGATGCAGACTGGGCTGGAGATCTGGATCGCAGAAGATCTACAAGTGGGTATGTGTTTAACCTATTTGGAGGAGCAATCAGTTGGATGAGAAAAAGACAGGTTGTAGTGGCACTTTCAACTAGAGAAGTTGAATACATGGCAGCCACTCATGCAAGCAAGGAAGCAGTATGGTTACAAAGATTGTGTTCAGGGATTGGGTTGGTACAACAAGCAGTGAGATTAGATTGTGACAGTCAGAGTGCAATATTCCTGGCAAAGAACCTAGCTTATCATTCGAAGACAAAGCATATTGATGTTCAGTATCACTTTGTGAGAGACATGGTTGAGGAAAAGAAGGTTTTGTTGGAAAAGGTTAACACTTTGAAGAATGTTGCAGATTCATTGACAAAGTCTGTGAGCACAGAAAAGTTCCCCTGGTGTAGAGTAACAATGGGAATTGTTGCCCTGGATTGTTGACTATATAATCCCCTTGACCCCTGGATGCAAACAAAACAACAAGTGGGAGAATGTTGGGTATGTGTTATATTCTTTGCATGTCTGTGTGTGGGCGCGTCAGATATGATAACTGTGTCTGACGATCCCTCGCACTGGTGCTTTGTATGTGTCGTGTGTGTTGGGCGCTTTCCTAGGGGGGTCCCAGGAGGGGGGTAGGTATGCCCCCCCTAGTTATGTGCAAAGTTCGGAAATGGGCGATAGACCGGGGCCGACGAGGTTCAGGGCAGTGCCCTGAAATTTTTTTGGGGGGGCGATTTTTGCTATTTTTAGTGGATTTTGCTATTTTTAGCGGTTTGTAAATTAATCCCAGATTAAGGGATTAGGGTTTTGGTATCTACGGAATACCTAAAAACATTGTATATATTGTATGGTGAATGGTGAAATTCGATATAATGAATATAAGAGAGGTTTTCCCGGTTGAGGGTTTTCGGTATAAAATCTCTATGTACTCTGTGTATGAGCCATTGATTAATTTTTGTCTTGCTTAAGAATCTATATGCATTGCTTTACTTCGCAGGTTTAAAACTTACACTACTTAGGTGATCTTCTTAGTGGGTTTAGTAAGTTCTCAACAAGCTTGAAAATGGGGGAAACTACGAATATTCCTTCCAACGGTTCTATTGTTACGAAGGAAACTTGCTCTGATACCATGTTAAAATTTTGGTATGCTTGTTTAACCATAGACAATGTCACATCATTTTCACCCAACTATAGGCATTCACATATGCCACCCCCGAGCACACTAACCTTTACTTAGAATAATTCTGGCAAGCCTACTCCAGAACCAACAGATAAACCTTAGCTTCTAACTGCAACAACAACTCAAGACAAGTAGAGTGCTCCTTCTCCTAGGGTAGCACACAAGAGAGAGTCCCCATATCCACAGAACAAGTACCATACACAACTGCAACAACTACAACTTCACTACTCTCTCAAACTTGCGCCATACTTAGAAAGAATATCACCAAGATTATCACCAAGAATGTCACCAAGAGAATCACCAAGAATATCACCAAGATAATCACTTGATAGTGCTAGAGAGATACCAAGACCCAAGAGATGACCATACGCCCTTATTCCTCCTTGCAATTGCAACTACAACTCTCCACAAGACTTGCGCTCTGACTGGGTGTACAAATGAGCTGAAATGTCCTCTATTTATATTAATCTGTCCAGTCAATTTTCTGGCTAGGCCGACCTGACTTTCTGGTAATTATATTTTCTGTTTATTTTTTTCGTGTGGAGTCGACTTGTATTTCTGGAAGAAAATATTCTGATATTATTTCTTCTGCTAGGCCGACTTGTCTTCTAGGGTTTCCACACATTTATTTAATGGTTCAATTGCTTCCGAAATATTCTATTCTAAGTCATCAGCTACATGTGGAGGTTAATGTTAGAATATTAGGTGTGCTCATTTTCTTCGTAGACAATATAGCAATATTGCCATCCAACCATAGGTCGAAGCCACCCCCGAGCACCTTAACCTTGAAAAATAGAATAATTCTAGAATCAAACCCTAGAACCAATAGCCAACCAAGGTAGTGTACTTCTCTCTAAAGCTAGTGTACCAAGAACAGAGTCCAAACCATAACCAAAGCAGAAATTCCAAACCATAACCAAAGACCAAGTTACTACTACAATAGCCGCAACTCTCCTCCAGTCATGCACACCACTTTTCCTTATGCACTTGTGAGAGTGAGTGTGACAAATGAGCTCTAGCTCCCTCTTATTTATAGTCCTCCAAGTGACCTAACTGGGTCAACTTCTACTTCTTGAGGATAATAATTTAATATAAATTATTATCTTGAGCCGACTTGTCTTCTATGGTTATTTCCAAACCTTCTAGGGTTTCTCTTGCTTCCCGAAATATTCTAGACTCGTAATAGGTTACACATAAAGAATAATACATCCCGCAACTACCATAATATCAACATTCCCTCCTAGCTAGGGAGGTATTAAAGGCAATGGTCTTGAGCACAAACAGACCATCCATCGGTAACATCATCATAGCCACACAGACTATCTCATGATCACGTAGATCAACTAATGAGCAACATCACCACTATCAGTATCATCTGATAGCATCAACTGCATCATCTCTCGAGGCCATACTCCATCTGATTAATTGGGCATGATGCTAAATAAATCACTCACTTAACAAAGTGATACAAGGACCATTCTTGTAATCTGAGCATACATCCTAGAAGAATAGTTGTCCTAACAGATGTTGAAAGCAGCACAATGGGCTATAAGGATCATTCTTCTAATCTAGACCTACGTCCTAGAATAATTTCATTTGTCTCAAATACTGAAACCCTAATTGGGACGTCATGTCCTTATGAGGAGGACTATTCAGCCGGATCGGGCCAATAATTGTGCCTCAGGAAAAATAATAGTCCATGATACGTCAGCAATCTATCAACCTAAACCATTCTCCACGGGGACAATCTCTATATTAGTAATTTGTTCTTCCATGACCATTCTATGCCTTGAGAATGTTTGTCCATTGGCACATTGACTATCCATCTAGCTGACAATCATCTCCAACATTAGTGGTAGTCTCCATGGAAATCAGATAGTAGCATATAGCTTCTACAATGCCATTCAATATAACACAACTATGTCTATTCATAGTAGTATACAACTATTGTTCGGTGGTACACAACCATTCCTAGTAGCACACGGCTACTAGCCAGTGACACATAGTCACTACCAATGGATCACATCCACCATAGTAGTATACAACTATTGTCCAGAGACATATAGTCTCCACAACAATCACATCATCTGATATCAACTTGCATCAACAATGTCATGATATAATTGAGTCATCTGGTCCATTCTTCCACTCACATATGTGAGATATGGAAGAGCATCTTCCCTCGAAAAGTTAAACATCAGCCATAGGCTATCTGGACTATTCTTCCCAAGCATAGAATAATAATTGTCACTAATTTTTTAACCTGGACCATTCAACCTAATTGGGCCATTCTTCGGGCACTAATCACAGTGCAACCTAGAGAGAATGAGTCTGCCCTAGGGAATGATTGTCCCTAATTGTTGAACCTAGACCATTCAACCTAACTGGGCCATTATTCCGGAACTAATCACAGTGCAACCTAGAGAGAATGAATCTGCCCTAGGGAATCATTGTCTGGACCATTTCCTACGGAAATGATTGTCTGGCACCAACCTCATATATCGGACCATTCTTTGAAACTGCTCACAATTATGAAGTTCAAAAATGGCGGCTCAGAGAGGCGGACAATTCTGCTTGACCGCTTCTCAAAGTGATGCAATATACTTTTCTTATGCAGTGTTGAGTGCAACAGACTTATGTTTCCTACTAGCCCATGATATCGTGGCAAAGCTCAAACTGAAACATATCCAAGAAGAACTTCTTATGTTATTTTCACTTACTTCCCAATCTGAATCGATAAATCCATGCAATTGTATATAACTCAAACGTATCACGAAGACATTTCAAGTCATTCTCATGCCTAGGTTCCACCTATAACTATTTTCACAGCAAAGAAAATATATGTTTGAGTATTCTCCAAATACATCAATGAGACATTCAATTGTCGATACAAGGACAGGTCTACTGGATCAGAGTCTCTCAACTTCTTCAGATCTGTCATCATGGGATTTTTCTATGGATTTGTAATCCATTATCCCAGACTTATGAAGAACTATTTCAATACACTTCCTCTATCATAGGAAGTTTTCACAATGCTTTTGTTGTACATGAGAGGCTCTGCACCAAGTTGCTTGAATCCATACAAGGTCTTCTTCCATCTGCATTCATGGGTCTCTTTCTAGTATACCTCAAAACCTTGAAGTTTCTCTACATATGCTTCTTCTTCAATTACTCTAATTAAGAAGAACAATCTTTACATCCATCTGATGTAAACTCCAACCCATGGATATTGTAAGAGATATAATGGCTCAGGTAGAGGTGTATTTGGTTACTGGAACAATTTGTCATCATAGTCTTCTCCCTCCTTCTGGGAGAACCCTCTAGCCCCGAATATCACCTTGTATCTATCAAATATTTCATATATAAGTTTTCACGGATTCTTCAATGGACCATATCATTGGGGATTATCTCCCTCCTAATCCTGAATTCATGCATGTATGAGAAATATCTAGAACTTCCTTGTTTTTGTTCTGAGACTGCATGTTTCTGGAATTCTCCAATCAATTCCCTCTATCTAAGAGAGTCCATGCTTGTTGAAACTCTCTTTTATTTCTACAAAGTGTCACAAGCTTGTTCTGGTTTCCTTTTGATTATTGACTTCCTCTAAGTCTTTTCAAGTTTGTTTCTATATGTTTTGATTGCTTCCCATCTAGCAGTTTTTGCAAGCATTGTCTCATCCTTATAAAATTCTTCCATAAAATCTTCCGCGAAGATTTCTCATCAAAGTTTTGTCAACATATTTCACAAGGATACCTGGTCGGAACAAGACAAGAAGCAAACGAAAGATCCAAGAAAATATGTTTATGATAGGATTTCAAAACAAGAATAAGGACAAGGATAGAGGCAAATTCTACAATCCTAGAAAGACATCTTCATGATAGCCTTCACAAAATAACCTTCCTAGAGTCTTTCTATTGTTCCACTTGAATTTATTTTCTTCTAGGACAAGTATTCTTTTCGACCTGTCCCTTAAACTTAAAACAATATGTTTTCTTGACAGAAAACTGAGTTAGACAATATGATCTCAACCTTATAATATCTTGACTAAAGTCATCTTATAACTTTGACTAGAAGTTCATAATGCCATAACAACCAAAGATATATCAAGTCAAACATGAAGAGTGTGTTGATCTTCTGAATGCACTAAATCCAAGATCATTGCTTTGGAAAAGATCCCTTATACATTCCCTGCAAACACACTAATGTTAATTATACAAATTAAAAGAACATGTATAGGCACATACCTTTGTTACCCAAATGTGATGGTAAACCTTAGAATGACTTTGTTGGACCAGAGGTTTAGCTGCTAGAGAATTGGTAAACCTCATAATGTTCCTTTCAGTAGATCTCTCTTGGGCACAACATACACTTTCTTCATGCTAGGTCTTATGTCTTCATAACTGCCTTTCATTTTTACTTTTTGACTAGTCAATCTTAGATTTTGACTTGGTCAAATGTTGACTTTGACCAAAATTCAAACTTGACATCTTGACTTGCTGAGAGTACCAAGAGGTGTGCTAGGCTAGGGATCACTAGGTTATCCAATAATTAGGTCAAGCGCTTCACTTAAGGTGCCTCAACACGAGGGTTAGGGTTTCGTTACTGCAGCAAAACTTTGACTACAACTGTAACTGCAACTGAGAAAATCCTCCCAATCCACCTTCCAGTGGCTAGATTGTTCGAAGATAGTGTGGGCCCATAACCTATTATAATAATAGGTGTTCTCATTTTCTTCGTAGATAATATCTCAATATTGTCACCCAACCATAGGCCGAAGCCACCCCCGAGCACCTTAACCTTGACAGATAGAATAATTCTGGAAGCAAACCCTGGAATCAATAGCCAACCAAGGTAGCGCACTTCTCTCCAAATATAGTGTACCAAGCAGAGATTCCAAACCATAACCAAAAAATAAAGTCCAAAACACAACCAAATACCAAGTTACTACTGCAGCAACTACAACTCTCCTCAGTCATGTGCACCACTTGTCCTTATGCAGTTGTGAGAGTGAGTGTGACAAATGAGCTCTAGCGCCCTCTTATTTATAGTCCTCCAAGTGAACTAACTGGGTTGACTTCTACTTCTGGAGGATAATAATTTAATATAAATTACTATCTTGAGCCGACTTGTCTTCTAAGGTTATTTCATAACCTTCTAGGGTTTCTCTTGCTTCCCGAAATATTCTAGACTCCTCAAAGGTTACACGTAGAGGTTAATACCTCCCACAACTACCATAATATCAATAGTTAATACCTCTCGTAGATACCAAAACATCAACAAAAAGGTACTCAAATGGTCACATGCTGAGAAGGAATCCTCTCTTCAGAAGGTATGGAACCATGTCTTGAAATCAGTTGGGACCTTGTGGGGTGACCCACAGATCTTTGTTACATCCAGGGGTTCATATAATCCTTTGAACCAAGGGTTGTGATCCACATTTATCACACCAGGGGTGGGAGGAGGTGCAGGACTCAATTTCATGGTTAGAGGCGGAGGCCTTGTTTTTTGGTCACAGGTGGAGAGCTTGGGTAGGGGCCCTTTCAGGTACAACCCAATGTGGAGTCTCCAGATAGGCCTTTGTAGCATGCTATATCAAAAGTGGGAAAGGGATATTCCCTTGCAATGGATTCGCTAGGAAGACTAGGAAAAGGCTTTGGGATAGCTGCCAAGTGTCGTTTAGGGCTTGAAAAAGGATTCAAAATCCTCTTCGACAACGACGCCAAAATGTTATTGCACAGATTGTAGCTTGGGAAAATCCCAACCCAAACCATAAATGTGTGAAAACTATGAGAGTATTTACCCATTGTCACCTTAGATAAACACTCCTCTAACTTTAGTGATGATGACAATCACCACAAGGGGGGAATCTCAGGTGACCCTAGGGGGATTGAGACAGAAAGTGAAAGAGTATGAGAGGATTCCCCTAAATGTTGGAATTAGAAGATGGAGAAAAGGATCAATAAAGAGTCTTTATGGTTGGTGAATGATTTTCCAAGGTTGTGTACCTGCAAAACAGTGTTAGCTCTGCCCAGAACAAGACAATAGATGATAAACAAATCCTTTAACCAATGGGGAATAAAAAATAAACCTTGCTGTCCAAAAATTGAAGAAGTACAGAAATATATTTTCTGCGGTAATCAATTTATATTATCTCCAAATTAGACAACCAAAACCTAGTGTAAGATGATGGAAACAAAGCTAGTAATGACTAGATAAATTCCCAATAGTTAGAGAAAGATTTGGTAGCATTTAAGGTTCTGTTAATTAGAGTTATCAACAAGTATTGTAACATAATTATGGTTGTAGAAAAATATTGCTATAACAACAACTTCTACCCATGAAAATCAACAAAAATCCACCCAAAATATAGCATTCAATTAGTAGAACAGTTATGGCAGCTTGCTAGTGATTTTTAGTGATAGAAAAGTGAACAATAAGTGAAGAGAAGATGTTTTTGTAGCAGCCCTAATGGTTGTAGCATTAATTTATAACAGAAAAGAGAATTACTTGACCAATAAAGATGCCCCTATGGCACAATAAATCCTATAGCATGTATAAATAGATCCAACTTGAACAATTACAATATCTCAAAAAATTCATGTATACCAATGCCTGAATATACAATCTCCAATGCAAGTATATTAGTGCCTTATCAATTGGGTTAGTGGAGTGTCTTGTGTATGAGTTGGGGATTGTTAATTCTCTAGGGGTGTGTTGAACCCCTTTTTTTCTTCCCCCTTATTTATATTTTTCATGTTTCTTTTCTTACCTTTTCTATTCCCCTTCTATATTTTCCCTTTCCCCATCTCTTTTTCCCTTCTTTTTCCCTTTCTTTGTTATGACAAGTTTACCATACTTAGTTGTTTTCACTATGTTTTCGAACTTGCGGAATTGTATTATGTTCCCTTTTCCCACATATCAGTTCTCCCAACACTTAGTTTATTTTTTCACTATGGACTTTAAGTCTTTCGGACTCGCAAAACTACACGTTATAATACCTCCACTTTCCCCTCTGTCCACCAGAGATATTTCAACACTTAGCCATTTCATCCTTTCAGACTTTTGGACTCACGAACCTACATTTTCATATTAATCTTCCACTCTGAATATCTGCCATTACATGTCTCTTCTTTCACATTTTTCGATGTCACATTTAATGTTTTTTTTAACAGAAACTGAGATAATTATATTAATCAAAAAAGTGATTGAAGCACGTAGGAAAGAGTTACAAAAATGTATAATAGTTCCTCTGATTGTCCAAGCTTCCTAATACTATTGTATTGTCCCTTTTTAGATCATCCTGTAGAGGATTTATACAAAAATTCATAGTAATCCTATACTTCTGAGTATATATCCTATAGAATACTCCCAAAATGCAAATTATCCTACAATACATCAAGTACCAGGGGTGTTGACTTGTTGATCATTTTCCTGCTCCATGTCTTACTCTTCTGCAGGTTGATTGAGATCTATTATGGGTGATATGGTTGTTGGGGAAGATCCACTGCTTGAAGAAGGAATGGGCGGAAGAGGAGGACGTTGAAGGTGTTGGTGTTGCAGTTTTTCCACCTGGTTTTTTACTGCGTCCAATTCATCATTCTATTGTCTGGAAATTTCTTTGTGTTGACTTAGAATTTCAAAATATTGGATCAGATTCATGGAAGTAGAGAAATTATCAAGCTTGAGATCATAAACCTCATGTTCCAATTCCTGAATTTATTCCCTTAATGCTTGTAATTTTGAACCATCTCGTGCCATCCCAAGAGCCGATAGGAGTGTCTGAACAAAAGTGCAGTGGATGGAGTCTAATTCCAAGTCCTATGATGCCAAGGGATGCTCTTAACTAATTATAGATATCCCAAAGAGATGAATAATAAAGGCATCATATCAGATAAGAGGTGACTGAGGATGAGAAATTGCCAATCTTTGATGCAAGGTATTAGACGCTCCAAATTCCCACCTGAATTCCCTTCGATCTAAAATTTCCTTTAATATCCTGCTAGATGCAACATTTAATGCCCTGAGAATGAATCCTAAACACAGAAAGATAAAGGGAGGGATCCTGACCAATGGGAATGACCTCCACCAAACAAGGAGCTTCATGACCAGCTTGAGCGAGACCATCTGCAGATTTTGATGCAAAATACTCCCACGCTCCATCAACATTCCACCATCCCTTATGATGGTTGTCCTGTGAGCGAAATGTACTTTAATTGTGAGAATTTCCCCATCAACTATACTAGTGCCTGAACATTCCTGAAGAATAAACCTTAGAGAACCAACCCCCATTTCTTGCACACAGATGAGACTATGCATGTCATGCGTCCTTGCTGCATAAATTGAATTCTCCCATCTGAAAAATGATGTGACGTCAGGCAAGATGCCATGCTTTTGGCCAAGAAATAGCATGTCCTCCATCATGCAATCAAGGAATGGGATGATACTCCAAGTGTCCATTCCTCAAAATATTTCCCAAAAACATATGAACGACTTGATTTGCTTGTTGATCTGTTAGACCATTACTTGATCTTTTTACATGGTAGTAGGAGACCTTATATATTTCTCTTACTTCTAGTTGAATATTTTTTATGATGTTACTTACTAACTTGTAAGCGGGGTGGGGTGTTCTTGCACTTCGTATGGTGTTCTTGGAGTCTCCTATAATGATGAGATTTTGGACGTGAAGATATTTTGCCAATTGAATGCCTTTAAGTAATGCATACTCCTCCACCTGATTGTTTGTCGCCTTTCCCAAGCCCCATGCATAATTTAATTCTACTTTTCCTCTGAGATCAAGGATGACCCCCCACCCACTCCTGTCGCCTCTGATGTCACATTTAATATTATCCCTACGAACCCAACTACTTAATTTATTGATGAAATGGTCATTAATTAATAATTCTTATACCAAGGCTAGTCATATTTATTTTGATTTAATGTTTCCATAAAAATAAATCTAACTTAAAATCATTTTACTGTGCAAAGTAATATTACAAGACAAGTTGGCCAGCTCTGCGAAGACATTCATGAGAAAACAACAGTTCTGTGGAGATACCTTGAACCTCTTTGCTAGAGAAGACCAGAACTATCATTGGTCCCACTCATACTGGTATTATTCAAATTTGTTGGGTAAAGAGAACAACAAGGTGTGGACCTCGGGAATAGTTCTTGTGGGATGTGTTCCAGAAGTCTTTGAATGCAAGGGTATTGTCACCTAGTGCATCGACAAGTTTATTCAAAACAAAAGGGTCATCACATTGCAAAGTAGTTCTCTTATTTCATTGGCTCCTTCAATATTTAGAGAGATGCTAAAATTTCTAGAGCCAAACCTGGTTTATAAAGGTGAGGAAGCCAAAAATTTCTTAAAAATAAAAAACAACGGAGTAGAACTTCTTCAAGAATATTTGCATGACTCGGAATCAATGCCTAAAGATATATCCATAATTCAGGTAAGTTCTTTAAAAAACCTTATAAATAAATTTCCTAGTTGTTTACTCAAATTGTTGGTCAGGACTCTACAGAAACTAGCCCCTAACTGGCATTATATATACTGCATTTTGTGGTTCATGCAAATGCGATATTCGACTGGGTGAAGATTATTTCGAATGAAATCACTGCATAGTTTACTAATTTCAAGACTGAGAAAAAGTTTTATATGTCGTCTTATTTGATATTTTCTATCACATATTGTCATACTTTTGAGGTTTTAAACATTTCCCTAAGAGTGAAAATAAAGGTGGACCATGTGACCATGTGGTATCAAGATTTATGAAGGCATAGGGTCAACCATCATTTCTATGAGGTATATTATGATTTGGTGTCTAAATTCAAGAAGTTTTTATTTGGGGAAGACACTTCCCGACTATCATTGGAAGCAACGGATTTTCTAAAGGGAAAAGAAGTTCTTGATAAAATGGAGGATTACAATATCATCAGGATTTCCTGCTCTATCAAAAAACCTATTTTTGTTCCTTATTATATATCTTATAAGTTGTTTATCATTGATATAGATAGACAATATAAATTATGTTTCCATACTTTCTCTGAAAAAAGAAAAAAACAATTCATACCTCTCCCGTGGAAAGTTGGTGAAATTATTCTGCAAGGAATTTCCAAAATAGAAGAATATTTTGCTTGTTTCAATCATTCCAACCTAAGATTCACAGAGGCAATCAAGGGTTTCAACCCTAATCATATTTTGTATAACTATTTTCTTTCATTTGGGCTAAGCCCTGCACTTATAAATTCAACCGTAAGTGGAGAGGAGGAGAATGACATCCACAATCCAAATAATCACTAAGTCGACAAAGACTCTGGAGATATAGAGACTATTATAAGTACCATAGAGCAACATAAAGAAAGAGGTAAAACCTCTAGTGATAAAAATGTCCAATCACCAACTGTCTCTCGAACAAGTTCCCTACCAAAATCAAATCCTCGGCCCAAGACGTCTCATACAAGAAAAATGCAGAATAATAACTCAAGAGATGATGAAGAAAAAAACCCTCCTAAGGGGAACCTGAAGAATCCCCATAAGTTAAAAGTTAAAAGGAAAAGGACTAATTCACAGCAAGAGGGCGAAGAAATACATGCTCCAAAAAATGATTTGTTATTGGATAACATGGATTTGGATGTAGATATTGAAAATATTACTTTCCCAGATCTAGAAGTACCGACTATAGAAAATGTACAACATATTTATGCACTCATGGTCCAGGACGAGACATTTTCTGATGAAGAAACATTCGTTGTACAAAATGACTATTTTGATAAGGAATCTAAGAAATTGGTTTTTGAGAGAACTACAAAGAGTAAGAACGGGAAGCTATGATCTACCTTTGATACTCGAGATATGTTGCCTTATAAATTATCATCTATTCATAAAGTTACAAGGGATGCACTTGATGTTTCAGTTGCACATATGGAGGAAGAGAATGCTCAGATGAAAAAAAAAATAAAGAATTTGAGGCAACCCTAATGCCTCCACCTATTCTAGCTTCCCTCGTTTCTATGATTCATACCAGAAAAAGTCTTTAAGAAACCCCAGAGCCAAGTGCAAGAGTCAAGGGAATTTAAAATATAATCATTTCCACTCAGCATTTCGTTGAAGAGAATATTAAGAAAAGAATGTCAATGATTTTAGAATTGTGGGATATGGAAAAAGGTTTTGCTTCTCTCAGTTTGAGAATTCAGAATACCAAGGAATACTTGAATTAATATTTGAAAAATGATGAATGGTTTTACACAAACGAATTTTTAATGTTTGCGTTGAAAGTTTCGACAATGACAGAGAAGACAAGAAAGCAAGAAAATATACCTTCCCCGAGTCGCATCAAACAATTAAAATCTTGTTGGATGGAAATAATTAACGTATTAAAAGGATTGACAACTCAATTGCTTTATTTATCAAGAAGTAATACTGAAGCATATTCAAAAATTCTTGATTTGGATATCACTAGAACCATTGTTGAAGTCCTCAACCCTAAATATATTTCAAATTCAATGCTCATGACTCAAAAACATTTCAAAGGACAAGTTGACAACAACAAATTAGAGAGGTAGACCTCTTCTATTTTTCCTTTTACATATTAAGATTAAAAAACACATAAAGTAATTCCCCCTTTAGGGGTGATGTCGTGTCCTAAAGGGTGACGTTAGGCCTCCAAGAGAGATGTTGAGCCCTTTGAAGAAGATATTTGGGACTTCAAAGGCCACGTGCTCTGTCGCGAAGTAATATAGTGCATTCCAAGTGTCTCTCTCCATCAAACCATGTCACATCACCATCAACTATGAGAACCCCATCAAAAACCCTATCTTCCATGTGACGTGCAGGGCATAGAAGATGACGTTTAGGCCTTCGAAGGCCAACGTTGAGGTGCAAGGGGATAGAATGTAATCATCTCATGGTGTCCAAGTGCCTCCAAAGGAAACACTCATCCTTCCAAGTGTCCAATGAGAGGGGGCACATCATCCAAGCTATGGTATTTGTGCCCCTATGAAGGTCTAACCAACCTTGTGCCTCCAAGAACAAGGTTTCACCTAGAAAGGTCCTGCAAAGACAAACAAATACACCCTCCAAGGGTCCACAAGTCACAAGTATCATGCCAATTAATCCATATTTAATAAAAGAAGCACCCAAACATGTGCATCAAATCCCCCATTTTCAAAATAAACAAATGCTCAAAGACCTTATAAAACTTGCCAAATTTAAGTATGAGAGGGTTCTCATGGTGCTCTATTGGGTAGATTATTCCCCAAGTCAAGGAGTGTTTCCCAGGAGGACCCTCTCTAAGTCATGTAAAAGAGTGTGAGGTGGATGGGGGTGTGACTTTTGGGCATGGGATTTCTTGATGTACAAGGGATCATATTGTCTCATTTATGGGTACCTTTGTAGAGGGTGCACTTGCTCTTGAGTTGCCCAATATTTGCATGCCACATTTTTCCAAACCCCTTTTTTCCATCTTTCCAATCCCTAGTTTCATTTATAATTTCCAAATTTGAGGGTCCCCCTTTAAGGGATTCCAAGATTTATCATTAATTTTGGGACCAAGGCAAGCACTGAATGAGTAGAGCTCAAGTTGGACCGATTTTGGTGGTCCTTATTTTCTATACTCACTTTCTTTTTTAACACCAGTTTCTTATTGTTTTATAGCACCTGTAATCTACCTCTGGGTTGTCATCCCCTTCTTCCCATAAAATGAGGTACAGGCCCTTATTGGATCAATATGCCTAAAAACCTAAAAGATGAGGAAATAAAAGGGAAGAAGTATGGAAAGTGATAAGTATGTGCGAGAATGATACAATGACTATTCAAGGAGACCCCCTAGTAGAAGCCCTTTTCTCGAGGTTAACCCACTTACTAGGAAAACATGTCAACCACCAAGGTTAAATGAGGCAAAAGACATGATTCCAATAAAACATTTTCAAAATCAAGAAAGGACCCTTTGCAACATGTTTACATGCTTCAAATATTAAAATGACACTTACCACGACATCGAACTCGTTACCTCATGATGCAAGACCTATTGTCCTCTGTGGGCCAAGCTGGGTGGTGAATGTTGATACCATCGATCATATGGTTATGTGTGGTGAGTGAATGGATCTACCTACTCATCTGCCTCGCGGTACTCCATGTCTTCAACTTGTGGGCCTCGAGACATCATCTCCTTAGTTATCCCTAGGAATGGGGGCATAACAAATGTAATAGCCATTACTGAAGTCTAGTACACTGCGAAAGGCCCCAATATGGAAAGTGTTAAGTATGGGGTGGAACAATATGTTTACCTTATCAAAACCTCCCAGTAGTGAGACCAGGCCACTAATGTGAGACTAGGACACTAATGATGGTCACCAAGGTGAAACACGAAAAAGAGCATAACTTCTAAGCTTATGATTCATTATCCAACTTAAACCCATGATCCTCAGTCACATGTTAAATTCCTTAAGTATGACACTTTATATGAAGCAAGGAATAATGTACCTCATTATGTGTTGGACCACCATCTTCCAATGAACCATGTTGAGCAGGTGTGATGATCTATGATGATGAGGAATGAGACATCTGGGGGTTGTTGTCTGTGGATAATATTGATCATCATCATCGGGATCATTGTTTTCATTATGGGCCATGATACGTGATCTCTTATAGTTACCCCTAGGTGAGAGGGGGTAACACCTCCAAATGCTCTTTGTTGTTAAGGATTTCCCAAGTACCTAAATGTTTTCTCAACCCCATCCTTCTAGTTTTTTGGCTTTGATATCCATCTCAAGTTTACTAAACGAATAACAATGTTCTCCTTTTTCAACTATAATGGAACTAAAAACATCTATTTCTTATCTTCTTTTGAACACCTTTTGGAATATATGCAAGAGTATGCCAATATACAGGGGTAGATTCTGAAACTCATTTGCAAGAGTTAGTCTCCTATCTTGAGACAATCATTTGTTACTGTAGATTTTAACCTTGTACAATATTTACTGCAAACAGTTTTTCAGTAAAAGAACATAAAAGATACAATGGAAAATACAAACATTACATAGAGAATTTTCCCCTGGAAACCCAAACCAAGAAAACCAACATATTATATATTCATTCATAGTGTTACATTGTTTACAATACAATATACATATACGAGCCAGCGACATCCAAAACCCTAACCCAATGACCTGGATTAATCAAAAACCCTAATTCCTTAACCGAAAATAGAAAACCATCAGCAAAGAAACCATGTGCCGAAAAACCACCTAAATATGTGACACGTTTCCCGAGGCAGAAAAAAAAATCCGGGGGCGCTGCCCCCAAACCCCCACGCAAAGGAATTCACCCCCCAAGGGGGTTATAGGGTTACATAGTCAACAATCCAGGGTAGTGATTCCCATGGATCCTCTACACCAAGTGAACTTCTCAGTGCTCACAGATTTTGTTAATCAATCTGCAACATTCTTCAAAGTGTCCACCTTCATCAACAATACTTTATTTTCTTCAATCATGTCTCTCACAAAGTGATATCGAATATCAATATTCTTTTTCTTTGAATGATAAGTCGGGTTCTTCACCAGAAAAATTGCACTCTGACTGTCACAATCTATCCTTATAGCTTTTTGTACCAACCCAATACCTGAACATAATCTTTGTAACCATACTGCTTCCTTACTTGCATGAGTGGTTGCCATGTATTCAGCTTCTATAGTTGAAAGTGCCACTACAGCCTATCTTTTTCTCCTCCAAACAGGTTAAACACATACCCACTTGTAGATCTCCTACGATCCAGATCTCCAGCCCAGTCTGCATCCACAAAGCCATGTATATCCACCACTTTGTCCAATCCTGGTCTTCCTTCATAGCACAATCCATAGCTAGCAATGCCACGCAAATACCTGAAAACCCTTTTTACTAATGTCCAATGCTCCTTCCATGGTTTTGACATATATCTGCTCAAAACTCCCACTGCATGTGCAATGCCTGGTCTAGTAAAGACCATTGCATACATCAAACTGCCAACTACACTTGCATATGGAACACGAGACATGTCCTCCTCCTCTTCCTGTGTCTTGGGACACTGATCTGCAGATAAATTTACCCCAACAGGAATAAGAACCTTGACCGGTTTACATTCCTGCATATTAAACCTTTGTAATATTGTCTCGACATATTTTTTTTTATTTAACCATAGTTTCCTCTTTTTTCAATCTCTTTTAATTTCCATGCTGAAAATGAAATTTGAAGCACCAAGATCCTTCATGTCAAATTTAGAGGACAACTGAGTTTTCACATCCTGGATAATATCCTTGTTGTTTCCTATCAGCAACAGGTCATCCACATACAAGACCAAATAAATCAAATGAACACCAATTAATTTAAAATACACAGTGATACTCTTTGCTTCTTGTGAAGCCAAGTCCTAGCATATAAGTATCAAATTTTTGATACCACATCCTTGGTGATTGTTTTAAACCATAGAGGGATTTTTTTAGCTTGCATACCAGCTCCTTCTTTCCCTTCACAGCATAACCTTTTGGTTGCTTCATATAGATTTCTTCTTCCAGATCCCCATGTAGGAATGTTGTCTTCACATCCATCTGTTCTACTTCAAAATCAAATGCAGCAACAACAGATAACATAAATCTTATAGAGGTTAACTTGGAAACAGGAGAAAAAATCTCACCAAAATCAATTCCCTCAACCTGGAAATAACCCTTTGCTACTAACCGAGCTTTGTATTTTTCCACTTTTCCTTTTGCATTTAGCTTCTTTTTAAATACCCATTTGCTTCCAATGGGATTTCTTCCAATCGACAACTCCACTAGATCCCAAGCCTCATTTTTATCCAAAGATGTCATTTATTCGTCCATGGCCCTTTTCTAGAGATTTCCATTCTCTGAATCCATTGCCTCCCTGGCAATTCTAGAATCATCATCGGTAATAGACAAGGCAAAATTTGAACGGAAATCAAATGGAGTATACCTTTCTAGTAGCATTCTTTATCGAACTCATCTCCTCAATACTGGAGTATGAGGATCTTCTTCTTCTAATTCTTATTCTTCTGTAGAGTCTAATTCATCAACCTTTAAATCAAAGTCTATTTTCTTTGGTTCTTCCTTACTTGGTAGGACTTCTTGTTTAGCAACATCCTTCATTTCTCTAAATACCACATCTCGGCTATACAATACCTTCTTAGTTTATGGGTTCCAAATCTTATAACCTTTAAGACCATATTTATATCCAATAAAGATACACTTTTCAGCCTTCTTATCTATCTTACTCTTGTTTTCCTTTGGAACATGAACATATGCATCATAGCCAAATACCTTGAGATGTGTGAGAGAAGGTTCCTTACCAGTCCATACCTCTTGTGGAGTCTTGTCATCCAACGCTAATGAGGGTGATTTGTTGACCAGGTAACATGCAATACCCACTGCCTATGCCCATAATTATTGCCCTAACCCGACACCATTGATCATCCACCTTGCTTTTTCCATCATCGTCATGTTCATCCTTTCTGCAACTCCATTATGTTGAGGTGTGTATGGAGTAGTCTCCTGCCTTGTTATACCGCATTTCTTATGAAATTCTTCAAATTCATTCCCGTAGAACTCTCTACCATTATCTGTCCTCAACACCTTAATTATTTTCTCTGTTTGATTCTCAACAAGAGCCTTAAACTCTTTAAACTTGTCAAAGACTTTAGATTTCTTTCTGAGGAAATATATCCAAGTATTCCTCGAGAATTCATCTATAAATGAGACATAGTACACAAATTTTCCCAATGATGGGACCGAC
>ML831656.1:63086-90947 GCA_009831015.1 Picea engelmannii | reverse complement strand
AGATGGCATGCCTTTACTAATATGTCTCAACCATAATCTAGTATACCTAATATGTAAGCTAAATAGGTGTAGAGATACCATAGTCTCTCTCAATATATGTAAGTGTTGGTGCTTTTAGTGTTTTGGTAGGGTGCTAGGATATATAGTGCCTAAGGATAGAATTATGGTAGGTTTAGAGAAGGTGATAATTATAAGAGATTTGGTATGGCCAACAAACCTTTTTTAGGTCAATTTTTATTTTTTGGTTAGGCTAGATTATTGGAAGTTTGTGTGAGGTTATGATTCCATAACATTTCCTTTGAAGTAGTTGATGGAAAAGAGACTTAATTTGAGTGGAGTGAATATTACCAACAAAGCTTTGAGTTTCTCAAGGAGAACATCATCCATGAAATGATCTTGGGATTCCCTCATTGGAACAAGCTTCCATATGAACATGGATGTCAAAGGAGTTGATATTGTGGCAATTCTAGCTCAACCATGAGAATAAAATATTTATCATAGAATTATGTTTGCTAGTAGGAAGCTAGTTCATGAGGAGAAAAATATAAAACAATAGAAATAATGTTAATTGTTGTATGATTTATCTTAAGCATCTGAGATCACATAATAATATGTATATTATTGCTACAGATCTACATAATAGGGCGTAAAAATGCTAACTCAATTAGTTAACTACCATACCAAATATCATCGTTAGTCACACTGAATTAATTTGTGCATAATTAAACCATTATTTAAGCGTGAAAATAACAAATAAACATAACCCCAAAACAATTGCACAAAAATGATACATATGGATAGTTGTAACTAGCTGATAAAGATGAATAACCATTGCAATAAGGATATCAATAACCATTGCAATAAGGAGTAGACGATATACATCTTTCCCTTGACTTCCTTTCAACTTTGGCCAATCAATGATAAATGCATATCTATGGTTAAATCAATCAATTATGGTCTCCTAAAGAAACATGATTTGGGTCCACAAGTTGTTTAGGATACCATATGATGCATTACATTATTTTGCATGCTCTACAAAGAGCACATAGCATGATATAGGCCTTGTAAAAAATGTGTGAGGGCATCCAACCCAAGGATGTGCCCATATCGAAGTTAGGCTCAATGTTATTTGGCCCTAAATATTTGCATTTTCTTAAAACATAAGGGCTTGAAGCTATTTGATTGATATGCATCATGGTTTGTTGTTTATTTTAAGATGTTGCTAAGTGAAGCCTTCAAAACCCAAAACTAAGTAGGATCTTTGATATGTCAAATTGAAGATCTTTATTTGTCCCCTACATTGACTTCTAAGAGTGATGAGAAAAATTGAGTATTAAAAGGTCATTTCATTACGTTTGGAATTATTTTAGTCTAAACCCCTTATATGGATATGTTAAAATACGTGTTTACAAACAGGGATGATTTTAAGGATGCAAATTTATTTTAAACATAGAATCCTTGGCAAATCTAAGTAATCCTTCATATGCCAACTATAAATGTTTGGTGATGTTTTTGTAAAAATATTCAAAATTCTAAGGATTTTATATAGTTTGTATAAAATTTTGGCGATTTTTAAGGTAAAATAATTTTATCCTATAGAATTTGGGCGAATCAATTTTAAAATAGCGAATCTTGTTTTTGGAAAAACCATGAAAAATTAGCCCATGAACGAAATTTAACCCCTAAAATCATCCATGTTTACAAAGTGCCATAATTGATTTTTCAATATGATTCATCCGCAAAAATAGTGTTTCTACAAGCATAAATTCCACAACTTCTTATTTTTTATTATCAAACTTTTTTTAAAAATTTGAGGTACACATATTAAATTCCGGTACCATTAAAATCATTTCTATGTATATACTACAATCCTCACTTTAGATTAAAGTGAAATTTATCCTCTTTAAATTCTACACGCTGAAGTAAATATAGAAACAAATTTCATTTACAGTGTTATGTGATGTTGATATCCATAGCCCAACATTGAATATCTTAAAGTAGTTGGGGTCATATTTGAAAAATAATCTCTCAATTTTATTTCTAATATATACTTTTTAGAATTTTTTATGAATTAAAAATGAACTAATGCATTATTTATATAAAAAATAAGTAATGGTTTGTTTCCCATGATGCGCATGCAAAGAGAGATGTAATGTAAATTTACTCAATTAAATTTATTAAATTTGTCCTTATTCACATAAAGTCCATATTATTCAATAAACAAAACACTGTCATTCACATATCATAAATACTACGAATACACAATTTCCTATAAAATAATATCACACAAGGAATATATATTTATTAAAAATAAAATAATTGATAAAATAACTATTTATTGCAAAGGTTAATTCACAATCAAATTTAAATATAAAGTGATCATAATCAAGGATGGTGGTTTTGAATTTTTTTTAAGTAGATGCCTCCTTGTCTCCTCCAAAATTTTGGACAATTTGACCCGTAATTTTCACTTTTAGATATAAATTAAGATCCGTACCAATTAGATAAAATATCTTCTAATATTGAGAAAGTAAAACGTTAATATTAAAGAGGTGCATCATAAAGTCTAAGGTACCAATTACATAAATATCTTCTAATATTGAGAAAGTAGAACGCTAATATTAAAAAGGTGCATCATAAAGTCTAGGGTACTAATACTTATTCTAATCTACTTATATTAAAATAAACATAAGATACAATGAGAATTTAAATATTAAAATATAAAATGTAATAGAGCATAATTTATTGATTGTAAAAGAGAACATGAGTTGTTAGTTATCAAATGTCATAAGACATGGAAATCACATGCAATTTCTCATTTAATTTATCAATTGACATTTATGTAGCTATATTTAGAAATATTTTGTTTTCTTCTTCTAATGAAAATCTTATGGGGAAACTCATTGGATACATCTTCACATTGGTGGATGACATTCCTAGTAAATTTGTCAGTATAGATTAATGCGTTCAACTCATTGGGATTTAAATCGGGCACTTGTCGACATGGAACTAGTGAAATTCCCAACGACATTGTCATAACCAATTGAGTTAACCCCTTTGGATTATTTAGAAAGAATATGTGTTAACACACTTAATATATTTATAGTGTTTTTTTCAAGTAACTTAATATATTTAATATATTTATAGTGCTTTTTTCCAAGTAACTTAATATATTTAATATATTTATAGTTAATGCACATAAAAAAAACTATTTCATCCTTTCATAATTGAATTTTTTTAATGTAAAATGAATAATATGAGTTTCAAAAAAAAATGTTTCATTAGAAAGATATTTGGAAATATTTAAAAAATGATTGTTTGTCATTGACATCAAACATAAAATGGAAATATCTTTCTTGCAAAGACTCTAGACATGATCGTTATGATCATCAATAATTCCAAGTCATCTTCATGAAGAAGAGAATAATTACAAGCTTTTGTAGATAGGGGAGACAACATGGAGGGGAACTACAAAATGTAGCAAATTGGAAATATATGAAAAAATTAATTGTTCGTGCTTTTCAAGTCACTCATTCCAAGGATGCAAAAATTATGTAATTCAGATCATGGTAATATAAAGTAAACATGATCAAGTTGTTTATTCCTCTCTTAGTTGAAAGAAAAATATGATATGATCATGTAAATGACCAAAATCGTGAGAAAGATGAGAATAACAATGATGGAGAAGAATTTTTGAATTTGAACATCTACAAGTGATTTGTTATAAATGAAAGCGCACGAAAGCTTCTTACTTATATTGATTAAAATCCTAGTAAGCCTTCTATTCTTGCAAACTACATTTATATAATTTTTACTCAATCTCTCCAAGATGTCAAAGGAAGAAAGGAACACAAAATGATGGGATAAGATCGAGGAAAAATTTGACTATATCCATAACCATCTTAGTCTCCAATTTGTTTAGATGGATTTTCAAATTCAAGAAGAAAATTTTGAATGTAAAGAAATACATGTTGAAATATGGTGTCCCAAGGATGCCATCATCTATCCAAGAACTTCAATCAAGGATAAAAAAAAAAAAAAACTAATGCTAAAGAAACAAAATAAATGAAGGTGATTTTTCTTCTATAATTTTAGTTTTCCATTTGAATTTAAATGTGTTGGAACCCAATAATAGTAATATATACTTGTAGTTGATTTTATAGTATTTATGTGAGGAAATCCTAGTAGGTAGAACTTTTTGATAGAATATCTTTGTGGCTTCAAATGTTTTAGAAGCATGTGGCTCTAACTAATTGTTTCATAAATTTCTCCATAACAGTGCTTTGGTATAATTTTTTAGTCTTTTTGAGGTGCTATATATAAAGGAACTTAAATAATATAATCAATGCATTCAAAAGTATCTACATATTCAAAAACTTTGATAATAAGATAAAACAATAATTTTTTTAACATGGTTGTTTTTTTTTCTTCCATATTCTCATTTTCATTGTCATTATCACTTAAAACACATCAATTGAAATATAAATTAGATAAAATAGAAGGGGACATCTTGTTTAATAAATAGTATATCATCTTTATTCATCAAAACCATGTGCTGACTTTTATCAAGAAGCTTTGCTTCCATGACAAAGGTATGACATTTCTCTGTAACCTCTAGTTGAGTAGATAACCTTTTATTAGAGATAACTATTCTTAAAGGTCCATTTCTATGACAAAGGTATGCCATTTTTGTTGGAATACTGGGGGTTGAATCAATATGAACACTTTTACCATTTTTAACATATATATATATATATATATATATATATATATATATATATATATATATATATATATGTCAACTTTATCAACAATATATTATTTAGTTTAGCACGAGAATGTAAACATAAACAAGATGACATCAAGTACACAATACACCAAAATTTACGTGGAAACCCAAATGAGAGAAAACCACAAAATTATTTCTTATATATATCAAGAATACATTTGTAGGAAGCACCGACTTCTGAATTCTCCAGCACCAATTCGAAGGAGGCACAAACCCCCTGATGTATAGGCACCAACCTGAAGGAATCTACAACTCCCTGAATTCTCTTGCTCCAACCAGAAGGAGGCTACAACCCCCTAATTCTCAGGCTCCAACCTGAAGTAAGCTCCAACTCCTTGTGTTCTCCGACACCAACCGAAAGGAGGCTATGACCCCCTTTCCTTGCCTCGTCCTATTGCCCTAAAATATAAGTGTAGACCAACTATCACTACCATAATCACTGCCATTGTCACTTCCACTGTCACTACCACTGTCACTGCCACTATCTCTACCACTATCACAATCACTCCCACTGTCACTGCCACTATCACTTTCACTGCCACTATCACTGCCACTAGTCATTTCCATTGTCACATCAACCTATGACCTATCAACCTGTTGTTGTATCGAACCTGTCAATGCCAACCTGTCACTGTATCCAACTTGTCACATCAACCTGTCATTGTATCCAACCTGTTGTTCCCGAGTCTGTACTTAAGGCTCAAAAGTACAGTGTCAAGGCATCCAAAAGTGGTTAGGATATGGAACGGGGAGGGGGTCAACCTTCGGAGAAAGAAACTAAGGGAGATTTCTTCGTTGGGGTTGTCTGGCTTCGAACTGTTCCTGAATATTTATGTCTCGTTCAATGGCTGCCCATAATTGTTCAAGTTCGACCCGGTTAGTT
Organism: Picea engelmannii; assembly: GCA_009831015.1. Classification (NCBI taxonomy): domain Eukaryota; kingdom Viridiplantae; phylum Streptophyta; class Pinopsida; order Pinales; family Pinaceae; genus Picea; species Picea engelmannii. Next base: position 85,275 of record ML831656.1, on the reverse strand, counting down.
GTTGTTTTAAGGATAGTGTTGAAAAGGTTTAGGGCGATGTGTGTTTGGTTCAATAATCCAGGTTTGATGTTAGGTTGAGTTGGTATAGGGACTGTCATGGGGGAACAACATAGGTAAGAGGACTTTTGAGAAAGGTTGAGTGCTATCTCAGCTTGGTATTATAAAAGAGAACTTATGGTTGCAGAATTAGAATACGGATGCGAATCTAAGGCTTGTTCCCGTAACTGTATTATATTTGAATAAAGGGGCGAGATGGGAGAAAAACATTGAGCCGTTTACGGTGTCAGGTTCCAACCAGGGGAAAATCTCACGAAGTAAATGGGAGAAGAACATATGTAAGGAAATAACTAATGTAACAAAAAATACATGTAGAATTCTGAAACTGCAAATTGGTCTTACACAACTGATAGCTGGTGCAGAGGAAAGGCAATAAACAATTACAGAAAACCCAGATTTATTCGTTATAGTAGTGGTCGTACTAAAGTATAACGAAGCACATCAATTATGAATATGAATTGAAAATGAAAAAATGAGGAACAAGAAAGCAAACTTGTAATACAGAAGTGACGGAATTGAGAATCTCGGATCCGCTTGTATTAAATCTCAATGCACAAACTCTCTTACAAAAACTCAAAAAGGGTCCAGCCTCTGTTTTTTTCTCTCTGGGGTATATTTATACAATTTTTACAAAGCGGGTAGAATCTCAATAGTCGCAAAATTTCAGTTACGACAGAGGAGAGAGTAATCGCTCCATTTCTCCTATTCTGTCTTCACTTAGTGCCAAGTGCTCGTCTTCACGGACTTGGTGCAGGCGATACATCTTTCCACAAGCTGAGATATGAGTCGTGAAGGCTCTGCTTGACAGCTGGCCTCAACGAAGTAACATTCTCAGGTGAACTGTTGTAGCTTGTCCTCCATTTGTGCACCGATGATGTCGAGGGCACTTAGTTGCGCGCTGGATTTGATCATGTGCTTATCAACTTGGGCCATGTACACCGTATCTATCTGAGAGATATCGGTTGAATCTCTCTCATCTTTCTCTTTCATATCAAGTGAGATCTGTTCCACGTTCATTTGCATCAATGTTTCTGCATCGCCTCCACTGTCCATGCCCAACAGCTCGCCGTCTATGGAATTAAAAGCTTCTTCCAAAGAATGAATTACCTTTTGATCTTGCTCCTTGCCCAGGGCAATGTTGTGCTCCCAATCCTTCAACAGAATATTACCTCTGGTTTGTTCTGGGATGGTGATCCCGGGAGCACCTGTCGAAACCCTGTTATTCGTGGCTATCACCGCCTCCTGGAAGGCGACCCGAGCCGCTTCTGCATCTCTTTCTCTGGCAGTCAGGTTCTCGGAAACCTGATTTACCAACAGAAAGTTTTCCCGGATCTCTCCTATCCTGGCGAGCAAACTCTGCTGAGCCGAAGAGATTCTGCTCTAAATTCCCATGGCCTGGGATTTGAACATCTCTACGTCGTTCATTCTGCTTTCGGCGATCACCGCCCGAGCCTGCAGTTCTTCAATCATAATCCTCTGTTGGCCCGCCTGTATCCGACCGTCTCGGACCACCAGATGTGCTTGCTCGAGATTTGTTTTGAGCACCTCTATTTCATTCTTATCAGCCAGTCAGGCCAGCTCTATCTCCGTGCTCACCTGGACTTTAGCATTTTCTGTGGCCGAGGCCAATCCGGCCTCGAGAGTCCTGATCAGGCGATTTTTCCTATTGAGTTGGTTCTTTAAAAGTCCGACCGAAAATTGATTTGCCGATGCATACGCTCCTAGCGTCCCTGCGATCTCAGTGGCGAATTGCTCATTCTTTTATTTTTTCCATCGGTCATGACCTTGAACTTCTTAGCAGTCGATTCTCCCTCTTGGTAGAATTCCCTTTTTACTACCGCTTTTCTCTTTTTATCAAAGAAGAACTCGTTAGGAGGAAGTTCTTCTGCTCTTATGGGCCTCAGCTCCTCATTAAATATCCATCCTTCTCCGATATTTCCCTGTGTCGACTGCAAGGGGGTGACAGAAGTGATGGGTTCCCCGATTTGTTTCGCCGATTTTCCTGGGGTGTCAACCGAGCTCTGCTTCTTTGGCGGTTCCGGGGTCTTTGTCTCGACTCCCGGATTCTGTTTCTTTGGCAGGTCCGGAGTCAGTACCTCTGCTTCGGGATTATTTTTTTGTTCCTCCTCGTCCTGGTGTTTTGCTAAGTCAGGAATTGCATCTTTGGGATCTTCAGTATCCTTCCGCTTTGTCTCGGGAACACCCGAACTCTCACCTCGCAACACAGCGGGGAGAACGCTTCGTCTATGCTCTTGGAATTTTAACACAACAGTTGTGTCTTCAGGTGCCAAGGATTGGATCCAAACTAGAACTTCTTCATAAGACCTCGCCCCTCGGAAAATATCATCCGAGGGTGAGTTCTCATGCTCGAATCTCTTGAGCCCACAATTTGCTAAATGGTTGCTTACAACCCTCTGTGGATCATGTTTCTTATACTCGATGGAGACCAACTTCATGCCTTCCAGGGCTACAGCCTCAACTTTGGCATGCCCGAAATCCAATAAAGAATAAGAATTCAGCCGAATGGGAAAGGATGGCCACACCTTCTTTGAGTATCCTTTGAGTTCTTTACTCACCCCGCCAATTACTGTCTGTTGGGCGACCTCGCGACAAGCCAGCTTGTCGGGGATGAACAATGGTAGCGCAAGACGGGGAACAACAGCCTCGAACACTCTGAAGTACGAGAACTCTGCCTCCACGTACCAGTCCACTATGCCACTCAGGTTTGCCGCAATGCTATCCGAGATACAAGGTGGTGGGTGACCAAAAATGGCGATATGCAGGGGCACCATCACCCAGTTGAAAATTTCGTATACGAAACTGTTAGCATTATTTTCCCATAGATTTTCGTGATATACATGTACGGGTTTGTCTTCGGCCGGAGTCCAAGCCCAACTCATCAATGGGAATGGGGTCATGGAACATATCGCGTCCATAATATATGCAGACATGAAGAATGAGGACGGCCTCCCACCTGCCTTTTTCTCTCGATACTCTGTGACCCGGTTGGCCAAACTGTTCGAGAGTATCTTTGCCCAATTAAACGAGCAACCTTCTGTGACCCGAAACATCAGAGGCACCCATGCAATGAAAAAATGCAATGTGTCCTCTCTCCCAAATAATCGGCATGTCATCATGGCCACATACTTATATTGTGGCTCTAGCGAAGTGATTGAATAAACGCCTTGGTCATTTTCTCTAAATTTCGCAGTGCACGAAACCCAATCCTTTATCAAACCGGGCATGGTTTTATCATATTGTGTGCACTCCTTTTCTTTGAATTCCTCCAGGAATTCGGCACCATATGTGTATTCAGACGTTATCGGGATCTTATACATGGTTTGGATATGTTCTGGCCTAAAAGTCCCGACCGTGACCCGATGCTCGTTCATGATAGTTCTGGTGGGTAGGTCTATGTGATCCAACGCCCATTGGATCATGTCATAATATGGGAGAAACCGTGGTCTGGCTACTACCCTGTTCATTCCTGATTGGACAACTATCTTGTATTTAGTGTTTAGGTCATCCTTTTCATTGTCGTCTGAGTATGAGTAATTCACCAATTTTGATTGCAGAATGTCTGAAACAAATGACTAGCTGGGGACCGAGTCGACACTCCGGGGTGAAGTGTCGGAAACATTGTCTGAGCCTTGTCCTACAACCTCGACATTATCCTTTGCTGCTTTCCGTGGAGCCATAGCCGAAGCTTGCGTTTTCGCCCTTCTGCGATAGAACTGCGTATACATGCAGAAATTAGTTCGCTCAGAAATGATGAGCTCTTTGTGCTTATGAAAATGCATTCGTTGTAATGAAATGAAACTCATATATATTTGAAAATTCGGTACTTTTCAAAATAAGCCTGTCAAATCATAATTAGAAACAAATTTATTGCGTAAAATCCGATCTTATATGCGTGGATTTACCCCGTTTCTCCATAAATTTCATAAATTTTCTGGCGGTTTGACAGTCAGTCGAAGTATGGAGAGCAAATGACTACCTCGTGAAATGTGCAAGCCTTGAAGCGCGGGATATATCTTGCTTTAGCTTGATTAATCAAATGCTTACCAACGTTAATCGATCTTTTCACCGTTCGTTACATCGTGGATTTCCTTTTAACACTTTGAGTCTCCAACTCGCGAGATCGTGAGGACCGATTTTGACTTAATTAACGGTAATCACGATTTGGGGCATAAATTATTTTTATAATCATTTTATTCGCCATATCGCAACTCGGAGCCTCGAAGACAAGTTTCTGGGGGATTAGTATGCCGAGTCGTGAAACCGTGAGATGGCGATAATTAAGACTCAATTAAGGGGAAGAAAATCTTGGATTAGGCGATTAATTAACCATGTTATAATTGCATCGTGCCTTCGTGAGTCGGGGATTAGATGCTGTGACCTTTGAAAAAGTTAGTGTCGAGTGGCGAAATGCCGAGAACGACATTTACCTTAGTTAAAGTTTTTCCTTTGATCCTTGACATGGGTTACCTGGATAGGACTTCGCGTTCTCGGCTCTCGGGGCTGTAACAATAAAAATTCGGACTTGGTGAACACCGAGGCGCGAAACCCCGACGACGTTTAATCACGAGTTAAAAGATTCTACCCTGGTTACTGTCTTGAGTGAAAGTTTAAAACGACTTCGCCCTTTCGTGACTCGGGACGTGTGAACTGAGGGATTATAGCATCCGACTTGTGAGATCCCGAAGTAGAACAAAAAAGAGCGAAAGTTCTTACGAAAGTAGACTTGTTTCGAGAGTAGAAAATCATCGTTGCTCATGTGACAAGGTTGCAGAGTTTTCAAAATCTCGGGGGGAAACTAAGGCCATCTTTAACCTTCAAGTATCAAAAATGAAAATTGTGATGGGTTAAGAAAAAAGGGGTGGCTCCAACATAGGCTCCAACTAGGGATCCCTCCTTCCTGTGAGGCGGGAAGAATAGTAGACCACGTGCCAATATTGGGTAAATGGAGTCAGAGCTCAATCAGGTGGAAAAAATCCAAGGAAAAAGGATTGAAGGGGGGGGGGGGGAAAGACTTCGTTCTTTACCTCGAGAAGTTTTTTCAAAATCAGATACTCCTTTCAAACACAGATGTAGTCCCTTTCACAATTTTCCCTTTCCCACTACTAACTTTGGGTATGTTTTAAGACAGTCAAAACGACCCTAGGAGACTCAACAGATCTTGTGGCTCTCGGCTTGCATCAAAAGAATGAGATTATATATATTTTTAATCGGGAAGTCCCGTCTGAATTTGGGATGTAGATCAGGTTTTTAGAAAGCGTTGGTCACCAGAGTAGAATGATATTCATGTATAACAGCCTTACAGATATCTCAGACATTGCTTCACTGCCAGCGAGCCTGTTCAGTACCCCGGTGAAGTTATCTGGCCCCTTTTACTGAATTTCCTTTCACCACTTCGGGAAATATTTATGCATTTAAATGCTAAGACGAGGGCAATCATTTCTGAATTTCCTTTCATCGTCTTCCTAGACTAGGTGGGGGCAATCATTTCTGAATTTCCTTTCACCACCTGTCTTATAATTTATTTTTTGAGTGCGAAGATGGGGGCAATCAGTTTGTATCAGGGCTGATATCTGTGTAATATTTTGCATCAGAGGTATGTCAACTTACTTTGATTACTCGGTACCAATCTTCCCTTGACCTTCACAACACCTTCGTTCTTAGGGAGACAGGGAAAATAATTTTTTAAGGGGCATCCTATTTGAGCAAGCTTTGATTCTTCCGATGCTATTGAAAAACCTAGGAAAGTTAGGATCGCTCTAAACATTCCTTCGCTTAGCAGGGGATCAAGTAGTTGTGGAGACCCACTTTCTTTCCGCAATCTGTTTTGAGACTCAAGAGGCTAAAACAAAAACCTTTATTCCTTTGTAACGAAAAGAAAAGATGGCAGCTTGTCAAAAGTTAGACCAGAAAACAGGCATGATACAAGGTAACAATTCATTGCTTGAAAATACAGAAGGTCAAACAGTTCGAGACTGGCTCTCGTAGATGTCTTTGGGGACGGTTACTCTTGACTGACTGTTCTTAGTTTTAGTGTATCATTCAATTCATTTTAAATCAAAGGTTACCAAGCCACGCAATAATTGTAGTTTGAATGACGTTACCTTGGTTTACTTTAACAGTCTTTCATAACATATGTATTGAGAAAGCTCACCTTTACCTTTTCTTTTCAATTTCTTTGTGCACTATGAAGCTACTTTTAGGTATCACCTGTTTCATGCCGATTTATTTCCGACACTACCTTGTGAATTACTCTTCCTGTTGGCTTTACAAGCAGCTGGAATCCTGTAAAAAAGAAGATATGAACTTTATTCGAAACATGTCGAAAAATTATGAACAAAAGCAAACATAAAACCAAAAGGTAATGTTTAAAATAAAAATGCATGTATGTATACGAGATTTTTATTTTATTTTTTATTTTTTATTTTTTATTTTTTATAATGGAAAATGTTATGCCATGTAATGTTTCAGATATCGCCCGTTGACAGGGGCGTTGAGGACTTCGTCGTCGATGTTTTCCAACTAAAGGAATTTTTTCCTTCTGGAGCCGAGACCCTGAATGGTCCATACCAGAGGTGGTCAAATTTACCATGCTTCGCGGCTTCCTCCTTTCTCGCATCCCATATTAGTACTAAGTCACCTGGAAGGAATTCCCTGTCTTTTGCCTTGAGATCGAACAATGCTTTCATCTCATCCTGGTACTTCTGCATTTTTTCATCGACTTCAACTCTGTGTTGTTGAACCTCGATCAGCTGGTTAATTCTCCTGGTTACATGATTTGGTTCTTCATTTTGATCCTACCATAGCTTCATCACTGGCAGCGCCAGGTTTATAGGTAGTACCGCCTCTGTCCCATAGACCATTTGAAATGGCGAAATGCCGATAGACCTTTTAGTGATGATGCGGTTCGCCCATAATGTGTATTTCAAGTGCACATGCCAAGACCTTTTATTTTCATCCAGTACTTTCTTGATTATGTTCACCAGGCTCTTGTTAGATGATTTGGCCAATCCGTTCCCCTGGGGGTAATATGCAGTAGAATGGTCGAGAACGATATTATACTTCTGACAGAAGCTGATCATAGCCATAGATTTGAAAGCCTGGGAATTATCGGTGACTATCTTTCGGGGACACCCGAATCTTGACAAGATATTGTTTTCCAAGAAATCGATCACCACCGAGTCTGTTGCCCTTTTGGTTGGAATGGTTTCCACCCACTTAGTAAAATAATTCGTGGTTGTTAAGATCCACTTATGCTGAGCACTGGAATGAGGATTAATTTCCCCTATGAAGTCTAGACCCCATTGTTGAAATGGAGCTTCAGCTTTGACTGGAACAAGTGGCAGTGCAGGGAGTTTTTGTTTACCAGCGAATATTTGACAAGGGTTGCATGCACGTACTTTGGCATTGACGTCTGAAAATAATTTCGGCCAATAGTATCCGGCTCTCAAAATCTTATAGGCTGTAGCTCTCCATGCATGGTGTCCTCCACAAACTCCTTCATGAAATTCCTCTATAACCCGTGGAGTTTCTGACTCAACCAAACAGACCAGCAGGAACCCGAGTGGATCTTTCTAGTATAGCTGGTTTTCGGCGATGCAATATTTTACAGCATGGAGTTTTAGAGTTCTGCACTTGGCCGGTGATAGTTCAGTTGGGCATTTCAGGTTCAATAAGTAGAACACTATGTCTTTATACCAGCCTGACGATATGAACTTTTCCTCGACCTTACTTGGATCTGTTTGGTCATCTGGCTCGTGCAGGTGTGTGTCTCCGTATTCTTCTTGCAGGAAATTAATATCAAGAGCTCTAAGATTCGACTCGGCTAAGAGTTTGGCCAGACCCTGCCCCTTTATCAATTTAGTTGGCTTGACTTCCAGATCGAATTCTTGTATTTTGGCGAGCCATCGCCCTCTTTTTCCGTCACTGTCTGGCTGTACCAATATGTCTTTTACAGAACTGGTAGGCACATACACGATTATTTTTGAATGTAGCACATAGGTTCTAAATGATTTCAAAGCTTTAACCATTGCGTATGCTTGTTTTTCCATTATGTCATATTTCAGTTCTGCATCTCTGAGACTTTTGCTAAAAAATGCTATCGGTTGTTCGAACCCCTCTTCATTTTTCTGCAAGAGTACCGTGGCGATGGTATGTTCAGAAGCAAAAGAGAAGATGAGAAAATCTTTCAGATAATCCAGACTTGCTAGCACAGGTGCCTCGCTTATAACTTTTTTAATATGAGCAAATGATGCCCTAGCCTCAGTGGTCCAATTTACCCCACTGTCCTTCTTCAGCATTCCTGTAATCAGTTTGACAATCTCAACGAAATTGGGAACGAACCTTCGTAGAAAATTTATCTTTCCTAAGAATGATTGAATTTCTTTTATATTTCTCGGGATAGTGATAGTATCTATCGCTTCAATCCTCTTAGGATCAATCTTGATTCCTTCCTTAGATACGACATGGCCCAGAAGCTTACCTTTCCACATAGCGAAATGTGATTTCTTTGGGTTTAGGGATAGGCCAAACCTGCAGCACTTTTCGAAAGTCTGTTTTAGATGCATCAGATGTTCTTCGTCAGTTTTAGAGAAAATCGTAAGATCGTCGAGGTAAATAACTACGAACTTGTCCTTTTCTCCCATGAAGGCGATGTCCATAGCTCGCTGGAAAGTGTCCCCTGCATTCATCAAACCAAAAGGCATCTTATCATACATGAAAGTACCCTAGGGTGTGGTGAAAGCATTTTTTTCCCTGTCTTGTTCATTCATAGTGATCTGATTATAACCAGAGAAACCATCTATCATAGACATTCGATTATCTCTAACAACCTTTTCTAAGACGTGGTCCATCTTGGGCAGTGGGTAGTTATCTTTGAGAGATGACTTGTTTAAGTTTCGGAAATCCACACACAGTCTGATTTCCCCGTTCTTTTTCCTGACTGGGGCTAGGTTAGCTACCCAGTCGGAGTATCTCAGAGGTACGATAATTTTTGCATCCAAGAGTTTTCTAACTTCCTTTTCTATCACGGGTAACAGAATGGGGTTAATTTGCCTAAGATTTTTCCTAAACGGTTTGACCCCAGGCTTCAAAGGTATCTTGTGATCAATAATGGAAGTTTCATACGTTTTCAATTCATCATAGGACCAGGCAAAAACATCTTTATATTGTTTGAGTAAGTCTTTATACTTATCTTTCGCTTTGGGAGGGAGGAACTTCGATATCTTTACCATCCGGGGTTCCTTTTCGGTTCCTAAATCACAGTCCTTTACTTCTTCTAGTTGGGGCTGCAAAGTGGACTTTACAGGTACATCGTTCTGATCAAAAAGTCTTTCCAAAGGAATTAATCCTTTGGGGATCTGATTGCTTTTAAGGACCAGCATACGATGATCCGCAATTTTTTCTCAGAAGATTTTAGGTTCTTCTCCTTCTTGCATGATCCACCTCGAGTCATTTTGATTTTCTTGGTCAGCATGATTGTCAGAGAATTCGTCTGCTGCTGTAAGGAATTTATTAATTTGTTCGTCGTCTTCAAAGACTTTCCAATGTCGGATATTGTCTGGTATGGAGGGTTTGTATCTGATTTCAATGTGATACTTCAGCTTGAAGGTCGTGGGAGGAGAGAAGGTTGAAGCTGCCTTTGCCAATGCATCAGCATGCAGATTCTTTGCGCGAGGGATAAAATGGATATTTACGGATGAGAATTTTTTTTCCATGAGATCCCAAGCACAATTTCTATACGCTCTTAATCTAGGATGCCTGGCTAGGTACTGTCGGTTTACTTGTTTTACTATCAATTCTGCGTCACCATATACCTCCAAGTTTTTTATATTCATCTTTTTGGCAGCCTCTAATCCTAAGATCAAAGCTTCATACTCGCATACGTTGTTAGTGTAATCTATGTCACACTACAAATGATAGGAGAAAGGAACAATGAACTTACCTTCAGGTGCCACCAAAAGCACTCCAACACCTTCCCCTTCAGAAGACGAAGCACCATCAAAGTACATTTTCCAGACGCCAGTATTACATAGCTCTTCTGTCATGGGGTTTGACTCTTCTTGCTTTGTATCGATTTCCTCCAGGCAACCATCCAGACCATCATCAAAAGACAAGATGCAATTTCCCAAGTCTTGGTCTGCAATGTAAATAGGGAAGTTGTGTGGGTTTTGAGGGTCACTGACCATATATGATAATCTTGTTTCTCTGTATAAACGAGTGAACTGACCACCGAACACAGGGATTGTGGCATAAGTCATGTCTAACTGAAGAGAACCCCCCAACTTGGCTCCCCATGACCTAGATAACAACATGCCATACTTAGGGGGAATGTCTGCGATAACCACATCCATCAGGATACTCTTGACCGGGACCTGTGCCAGGGTAACTACAATATCTTTTATCATCCCCATGCATTTAACCTTCATCGAATCAAAAGAGTACAGATTTCCATAAGGTCTTGTGATCTGGAGACCCAGCTTCTCCATTATAATCTTGGGCATAACATTATGGGAAGCTCCGGAGTCCAACATACAATTATGCAGCAACTGATCATGTACGTTCAGGGTAATATAAAAGGGAGCAATGTTGTCCTTGGACCCTTCAAAATGGGGACCAAAAGTGATGTTAGGTCTATCATCTTTCAAGTTTATAACATCAGAGTGGATTTCTAGTTCAGAGACACCTATCATTTTGGTAATTTGTTTGCGATAAACAGGGTTTTTCGCTAATTCCACTAAAGGGATTGGTATCTTAATTTTGTTTAACTCATTTTTGAAACTGAAAGATCCACTCACCTCGTCTATTTCTCTGGTCGTGACTTCCGAATTCTTCCTCTTCGACCTATTTGTCTGGAAAAATTTATCATTCATGGTGTTAGTTGCAGATGTAGCTTCATTTACGGGTTCAGTCTCCTGTGTTTGAGCTTCAACTTTTTCCACCTCGGGCTCTTGAGTGCTTACTCTTCTAGTTTTGTTGTTGGGTAATGGGGTTTTTTCCGAAGGAGGCTCGTAAGCTTGGCCCCTTTGAAGGATTTTCTTGGGTTGAGTCGTGGAGGCGAGCTTATTCCTAGATCTCACGTTGTATTTTGGTTGAAAATCAGCAATCATTATCTCAGTTTCTGGTTGGGATTCACAAATCTCAGTGTGATCACCCTCTTCACTCTCATTTGACAATTGTGGCGTGTTTAAAGATTTTTCATAGTCCTCGCGAGTCAGATATGGTTGACTACAGTCATCATCGAAGTTCGTGACGTCATTATCTGAATCTTCGTAGTCTTGAAAATCGTTAGCTCCTATAAAATTTTCATTCTTCAAGGGAGCTTGTATTTTCTGATCTTCCTTTTTTATTTGTCTTTGTTGATTAGGAGGGTTTTGATTCCTCTTGAAGTCTTTTTTGGGATAAGAGTCAGCCTTGGCCTGTTCGAGTTCCATTCGGGCTATTTTATTTGACAATTCTTTAATCACTCTAGCCATATCATCCACCCTATCGTCTGAGGATCTATTGGACCCTGAAGGGCCAGCTTGTTCTCTGAAGTGCTTGGTCTCTCGGTTTCCAGTCTCTTCTCTAGCCTTAATTTTACCCAAAGCCATCATATTAGATTCTATTTCTACCACATCATCCTGCATACGGTTTAAGGTGGCTCCCCTTCGCTCTCGCAGAAGTAGTGCGAAATCTGGCTCGAAAGCTCCAGCGAAAGTCACTTTGGCCGCGGGCTGAGAAGGTTTGACTTCGGCTGGGATTTTATTGTACAGTTTATTGAATCTCTGGATGAATTCCATGATTGTTTCTGAGTTATTTTTCTTGAAAGACCCAAATTTGGTTAGATAATAGAGATGGTCTTTTCACTCTCCCCATTGCCTGAGGAAGGCATCTTCCAAAGCGTCATATGACAGGATAGAGGCTGCGGGTAGGCTCCGAAACCAACTTCAGACCTGACCTTCAAAAGTTTGGACAAGTAGTCTCGAATAGACATCCTCGTGTTCGATACCAAAGACATCTGCGAATTAGTCAAAAAAATTTATATGTTCGGCCGCAGTCAAATCTCCCTCCCCGGTGAATTTTGGTAAATTTTTTATGTAGTTTTCTGGAAGATTGTGTAGGGGGACGGGAAATACTAATGGAGCGTATCTGGTTGCAACTTTCGCAAAAACTCTGGGAGGGGGGGCATGCCCTTGGCCTCCACCTCCTCCTAGAGGGACACCTCCCCCTCCTCCTAGAGGGACTCCTCCCCCTCCTCCCCCTCCTCCTCCTATAAACCCTCCGCCTCCTCCTATAAACCCTCCACCTCCTCCTTCGGCAGCTTCCATCGTTGTCTGTGGGGAGTTATACAGGGGGTTTTGGAAAATGAAAAGGGAATCTTTATTTTCTTCGCGAAGAGGAAAGTCTGGTGAGGAAGGATAAGGAACGCGAGGAATGAATGAAGTTGAGGGTTCAGAAGGGCTCTCAGCCTTCGGTGATGGGATTTCAAGTTGGTAAATAGCAGTGGCAGGCTTAAAAGAGCCTCTCGCCTTTAGAATTTTTTCGGGATCGGCAACGGGAGTAATCTGCTCATCGTCTGGGTTTTGTCTGGTATTCCTTCGAACGAATGCCAGCTTATTTCTTCATGGAGTTGCCAAGTGAAAGATAAAAAGCCTTAAAAGGTGTGTACTCTTTGTTCACTATCATAGGGTAACACTTTCAACGAAAAACAATTGTCGTTTTCCTAGGGAAAAAGATTTCGTAACTTCGGTCCCCGGCAACGGCCCTAGTAAGATGTTGTTCCTGAGTCTGTACTTAAGGCTCAAAAGTACAGTGTCAAGGCATCCAAAAGTGGTTAGGATATGGAACGGGGAGGGGGTCAACCTTCGAAGAAAGAAACTAAGGGAGATTTCTTCGTTGGGGTTGTCTGGCTTCGAACTGTTCCTGAATATTTATGTCTCGTTCAATGGCTGCCCATGATTGTTCAAGTTCGACCCGGTTAGTTGTTGTTTTAAGGATAGTGTTGAAAAGGTTTAGGGCGATGTGTGTTTGGTTCAATAATCCAGGTTCGACGTTAGGTTGAGTTGGTATAGGGACTCTCATGGGGGAACAACACAGGTAAGAGGAATTTTGAGAAAGGTTGAGTGTTGTCTCAGCTTGGTCTTATAAAAGAGAACTTATGGTTGCAGAATTAGAATATGGATCCGAATCTAAGGCTTGTTCCCGTAACTGTATTATATTTGAATAAAGGGGTGAGATGGGAGAAAAACATTGAGCCATTTACGGTGTCAGGTTCCAACTAGGGGAAAATCTCACGAAGTAAATGGGAGAAGAACATATGTAAGAAAATAACCGATGTAACAAAAAATACATGTAGAATTCCGAAACTGCAAATTGGTCTTACACAGTTGATAGCTAGTGCAGAGGAAAGGCAATAAACAATTACAGAAAACCCAGATTTATTTGTTATAGTAGTGGTCGTACTAAAGTATAAAGAAGCACATCAATTATGAATATGAATTGAAAATGAAAAAATGAGGAACAAGAAAGCAAACTTGTAATACAGAAGTGATGGAATTGAGAATCTCGGATCCGCTTGTATTAAATCTCAATGCACAAACTCTCTTACAAAAACTCAAAAAGGGTCCAGCCTCTATTTTTTTCTCTCTGGGGTATATTTATACAATTTTTACAAAGCGGGTAGAATCTCAATAGTTGCAAAATTTCAGTTACGACAGAGGAGAGAGTAATCGCTCCATTTCCCCTACTCTGTCTTCACTTAGTGTCAGGTGCTCGTCTTCGCGCGGACTCGGTGCAGGCGATACATATTTCCACAAGCTGAGATATGAGCCGTGAAGGCTCTGCTTGACAGCTGGCCTCGACGAAGTAACATTCTCGGGTGAACTGTTGTAGCTTGTCCTCCATTTGTGCACCGATGATGTCGAGGGCACTTAGCTGTGCGCTGGATTTGATCATGTGCTTATCAACTTGGACCATGTCCACCTTATCTATTTGAGAGATATCGGCCGAATCTCTCTCATCTTTCTCTTTCAGATCAAGTGAGATCTGTTCCACGTTCATTTGCATCAATGTTTCTGCATCGCCTCCACTGTCCATGCCCAACAGCTCACCGTCTATGGAATTAAAATCTTCTTCCAAAGAATGAATTACCTTTTGAGATTGCTCCTTGCCCAGGGCAATGTTGTGCTCCCAATCCTTCAACAGAATATTACCTCTGGTTTGTTCTGGGATGGTGAGCCTGGGAGCACCTGCCGAAACTCTGTTATTCGTGGCTATCACCGCCTCCTGGAAGGCGACCCGATTCGCTTCTTCATCTCTTTCTCTGGCAGTTAGGTTCTCGGAAACCTGATTTACCAACAGACAATTTTCCCGGATCTCTCCTATCCTAGCGAGAAAAGTCTGCTGAGCCGAAGAGATTCTGCTCCAAATTCCCATGGCCTGGGATTTGACCATCTCTACGTCGATCATTCTACTTTCGGCGATCGCCGCCCGAGCCTGCAGTTCTTCAATCATAATCCTTTGTTGGCCCGCCTGTATCCAACCGTCTCGGACCACCAGATGTGCTTGCTCGATCTTTGTTTTGAGCACCTCTATTTCATTTTTATCAGCCAGTCGGGCCAGCTCTATCTCCGTGCTCACCTGGCCTTTAGCATTTTTCGTGGCCGAGGCCAATCTGGCCTCGAGAGTCCTGATCAGGCGATTTTTCCTATTGAGTTGGTTCTTTAAAAGTACGACCGAAAATTGATTCGCCGATGCATACGCTCCTAGAGTCCCTGCGATCTCAGTGGAAAATTGCTCATTCTTTTTATTTTTTCCATCGGTCATGACCTTGAACTTCTTAGCAGTCGATTATCCCTCTTGGTAGAATTCCCTTTTTACTACCGCTTTTCTCTTTTTATCAAAGAAGAACTCGTTAGGAGGAAGTTATTCTGCTCTTATGGGCCTCAACTCCTCATTAAATATCCATCCTTCTCCGATATTTCCCTGTGCCGACTGCAAGGGGGTGACAGAAGTGATGGGTTCCCCGATTTGTTTCGTCGATTTTCCTGGGGTGTCAACCAGGCTCTGCTTCTTTGGCGGTTCCGGGGTCTTTGTCTCGACTCCCAGATTCTATTTCTTTGGCGGGTCCAGAGTCAATACCTCTGCTTCGAGATTCTTTGTTTGTTCCTCCTCATCCTGGTGTTTTACCGAGTCAGGAATTGCATCTTTGGGATCTTCAGTATCCTTCCTCTTTGTCTCGGGAACACCCGAACTCTCACCTCGCAACACAGCGGGGAGATCGCTTTGTCTATGCTCTTGGAATTTTAACACAACAACTGTGTCTTCAGGTGCCAAGGATCGGATCCGGAATAGAAATTCTTCATAAGACCTCGCCCCTCGAAAAATATCATCTGAGGGTGAGTTCTCATGCTCGAATCTCTTGAGCCCACAATTTGCTAAATGGTTTCTTAACACCCTCTGTGGATCATGTTTCTTATACTCGATGGAGACCAACTTCAGGTTTTCCAGGGTTGCAGCCTCAGCTTTGGCATGCCCAAAATCCAATAAAGAATAAGAATTCAGCCGAATGGGAAAGGACGGCCACACCTTCTTTGAGTATCCTTTGAGTTCTTTACTCACCCCGCCAATTATTGTCTGTCGGGCGACCTCATGACAAGACAGCTTGTCGGGGATGAACAATGGTAGCGCAAGCGGGGGAACAACAGCCCCGAACACTCTGAAGTACGAGAACTCTGCCTCCACATACCAGTCCGCTATGACACTCAGTTTTTCCGCAATGCTGTATGAGATACGAGGTGGTGGGTGACCAAAAATGGCGATATGCAGGGGCACCATCACCCAGTTGAAAATTTCGTATACGAAACTGTCAGCATTATTTTCCCATATCTTTTCGTGATATACATGTATGGGTCTGTCTTCGGCTGGAGTCCAAGCCCAGCTCATCAATGGGAATGGGGTCATGGAACATATCGCGTCCATAATATATGCGGACATGAAGAATGAGGACGGCCTCCCACTTGCCTTTTGCTCTCGATACTTTGTGACCCGGTTGGCCAAACTGTCCGAGAGTATCTTTGCCCAATTAAACGAGCAACCTTCTGTGACCCGAAACATCAAAGGCACCCACGCAATGAAAAAATGCGATGTGTCCTCTCTACCAAATAATCGACATGTCATCATGGCCACATACTTATATTGTGGCTCTAGCGAAGTGATTGAATAAACGCCATGGTCATTTGCTTTGAATTTCGCGGTGCGCAAAACCCAATCCTTTATCAAACCGGGCATGGTTTTATCATATTGTGTGCACTCCTTTTCTTTGAATTCCTCCAAGAATTCGGCACCATATGTGTATTCAGACGTCATCGGGAGCTTATACATGGTTTGGATATGTTCTGGCCTAAAAGTCCCGACCGTGACCCGATGCTCGTTCATGATAGTCCTGGTGGGTAGGTCTATGTGATCCAACGCCCATCAGATCATGTCATAATATGGGAGAAACTATGATCTGGCTGCTACCCTGTGCATTCCTGATTGGACAACTATCTTGTATTTAGTGTTTAGGTCATCCTTTTCATTGTCGTCTGAGTCTAAGTAATTCACCAATTCTGATTGCAGAATGTCTGAAACAAATGTCCAGTTGGGGACCGAGTCGACACTCCGGGGTGAAGTGTCGGAGACATTGTCTGAGCCTTGTGCTGCGACCTCGACATTCGCCTTTGCTGCTTTCCGTGGAGCCATAGCCGAAGCTTGTGTTTTCTCCCTTCTGCGATAGAACTGCGTATACATGCAGAAATTAGTTCGCTCAGAAATGACGAGCTTTGTGTGCTTATGAAAATGCATTCGTTATAATGAAATGAAACTC
Organism: Picea engelmannii; assembly: GCA_009831015.1. Taxonomy (NCBI): domain Eukaryota; kingdom Viridiplantae; phylum Streptophyta; class Pinopsida; order Pinales; family Pinaceae; genus Picea; species Picea engelmannii. Next base: position 68,354 of record ML831656.1, on the reverse strand, counting down.
TTATATATATTTGAAAATTCGGTACTTTTCAAAATAAGCCTGTCAAATCGTAATTAGAAACAAATTTATTGCGTAAAATCCGATCTTATATGCGTGGATTTACCCCGTTTCTCCATAAATGTCATAAATTTTCTAGCGGTTTGACAGTCAGTCAAAGTATGGAGAGAAAATGACTACCTCGTGAAACGTGCAAGCCTCAAAGCGCGGGATATATCTTGCTTTAGCTTGATTAATCAAATGCTTACCGACGTTAATCGATCTTTTCGTCGTTCGTTACATCATGGATTTCCTTTTAACACTTTGAGTCTCCAACTCGCGAGGACTGATTTTGACTTAATTAACGGTAATCGCGATTTGGGGCATAAATTATTTTTATAATCATTTTGTTCGCCACATCGCAACTCGGAGCCTCGAAGACAAGTTTCTGGGAGATTAGTATGCCGAGTCGCGAAACCGCGAGATGGCGATAATTAAGACTCAATTAAGGGGAAGAAAATCTTGGATTAGGCGATTAATTAACCATGTTATAATTGCATCGTGCCTTCGTGAGTCGGGGATTAGATGTTGTGACCTTTGAAAAAGTTAGTGCCGAGTGGCGAAATGCCAAGAACGACATTTACCTTAGTTAACTTTTTTCCTTTGATCCTTGACATGGGTTACCCGGATAGGACTTCGCGTTCTCAGCTCTCGGGGCTGTAACAATAAAAATTCAGACTTGGCGAACGCCGAGGCGCGAAACCCCGACGATGTCTAATCATGAGTTAAAAGATTCTACCCTGGTTACTGTCTTGAGTGAAAGTTTAAAACGACATCGCCCTTTCGTGACTCGAGATGTGTGAACTGAGGGATTATAGCATCCAACTTGCGAGATCCCGAAGTAGAACAAAAAAGAGCGAACGTTCTTACGAAAGTAGACTTGTTTCGAGAGTAGAAAATCATCGTTGCTCATGTGACAAGGTTGCAGAGTTTTCAAAATCTCGGGGGGAAACTAAGGCCATCTTTAACCTTCAAGTATCAAAAATGAAAATTGTGATGGGTTAAAAAACAAGGGGCGGCTCCAACACAACCTATCATATCAACCTGTCACTTTCGAACCAGTCGTTGATCAACTTGTCCAACCTGTCACTGTCACCGATACTCAAATAGATCCTCTTATATGGATCATATACTGAGGACAACTCTCAACTAGATGTCCAACATCATCAACACATGTCTCTATCAAACATGGACCAAGATCACCAACTTACCATCACAATATATGTGTCTCAACCATGTACCAAAGCATGTACTAAACCATTAACCTGTACCATACCAAACATCAACTGTGTACCACAACATGTACCAAATCATGTACCAAACCTATACCAAATCATGCATTAATCATGTACCAAAACCTATACCATAACATGTACTAAACCTGTACCAAATCATGCATAAACCAAAACATGTTCCATACCATGTGCCAACACCATATCATGCATAAACTATGTATCTCACCACACATCAATGTCTCACTGAATTTGGATCCTCTAAAACGAAGTTATGACTGTTTTGCCTGGAACACCTGTTTGAGACTAGTTTCAGGACTAGCCAAAAACCCTATTTTCCACAGAGTGTATCTCCAAAAATAAAATGAACTAGAAGTTGAAATGTTTACCACAGGTACCTTGACATGTATTATCAACCTCTTCCAAGTTTCGATATCTAAATTATTCTAGAAAAAAACGTTATAGTGAAAATAGAAAGATGACCTTTAAATAACATACCTTATAACACATCATCACAAGACTTCATCCTCCCTTGGAATTTCGCCCTTATTTACTTCATCTTCCCTCTGAAATTCATCGCATATATCCTTGGTTACCTCAGATAATAATCACTTACTCACATAGAAGATATTCAATAGAATGTGTGTGTGAATGTACTTATGAGTGACTTCTTGAGGTGTATATATTTTTTCTAACTAACCTCTTTCCTTAAGTTTAGGGCTTCTAGAACTTTCTTGTTACAACCTGCACGTTTACATTTCATTAATGACTTTCAACCAATTAGGGGCTTCTTAATCGATATTGTAACCAACTGGGGGCTTCTTAACCCATCTTTGGGGCTTCCAAATTCATGACCTCATAACTCCTCAACCACGAGGAACCACATGGAGTACCACCTATCACCAGAAACAATGTGATGAGGAATGCCCATCCATGAGTGAGTTACTGTTAGCGATATTTCTTGTATAGGGGGGTGGAATGCAAAAGATTGGGTCAAAAACCCACTTATCCTAAGTTTTGGGTGATAATACGCCCGCGGTAAACCATGTGAAAAATCTAACAGTCGCGATTCGCGCGCCCAGATCAACGACGCACAGTGAATTCCGGACCCCCCTGCCTTTCGACCTTTAAGCGGGGGGGGGGGGTGTCCGGAATCACGGGCGCAACTCTCCAATGGTTCAGATTGGCGCACCCGGATCAACAACGATGAAGACCATTCCGGACCCCCCCTGCCTTTCGACCTTTAAGCGGAGGGGGGGGGGTCCGGAATCGACAGAGCAGCTTTCGATGGCCGAAATTCCAGCGCCCGGATCAACGGTGCTTGGACAGCCCTGTCCTCCTCAGCCACTCTGGGTTTAGCTGGCATGGGCCCTTCCCTCGTCATGACATCCTCCTTTCCACCTTTCTCATGCTACCATGTGTCCCTCACGTCGGCCCCTCACCAAAAGGCGAGTTCGTTATCTCTCGCCTTCCCTCTTTCCTCCCGAGGCCTTTCACCATAAACCATCCTCTGTCACCCTCCTCACACCTCGCCACTCCTCTTCCACATCCTCGTAATCTGACGCCATCCCCCCCTTTTTACCATGTGCCCTGTTCTCCGCACTGGCCGCCATGCCTATCCACCAAGCCTTTCAGTTATCCTAGGTGGCAGCGTGAGAAGCCTTCCTTACCCCAAGGTGCTGAGTTGGCCATATCATCCTCAATCCCAAGAAGCAGTTATTGAAGTGGTTGATGGTGGTTAGACATCGTCTCCACCATAATGGGAAGGTCCTGCAATGAATTAAAGGCACGTCTAGTCACCAAAGAAACTGTCAGAAGATCGATTGCGTCTTCCATAAGTTGCACGACCATTCAAAGATTGCAGCTCTGTGTTGTCAGAATCCATGCAGACGTAAAGCTTTCAATGCTACGTCTCGATCTTGTTGCTATTGTTATTTTGAGTATATGAAGGCATTTTGGCCATTTTTGTATCTATCGATGGTAGAGCTAAGCTCCCAGACTGTAAAGTTTTCATGACCATTCTGGATTCCTGGTTATGTATCCGTGTTTGAGACTTCTTGGTTTATAACAAACAGTTTCCCTTTTTCATCTCTGTTTTCGTCTTATGCTGGAGAGTTCATGTTCGAATGATTCGCTTGAATTTATACAGTTATGTTATGATAAAGGATTTATTGTTGCATTGTTGTTTCTCTGGTTTTCCGCATTTGGAAGTAAGATGATCTTGTTTTCAGATGCCTGTTCTCATCGTCTGTTAGAAGCTTGATGCCTATAGTAGATCCTTGCACCCTTCTCATGAAGTCTTCCGCCTACTCACCCTTATTACAACTCATTGTTTGAAGTTTATCAAGACCTCACTCGTTTGTGCATGCCTGGCCCAGTTTCTGAGTTGAAACGACTGTTCTGAGTTTGCTTCCATTTGATCACCCCTTTCAAACAAATCGTGACATTAAACTTATGGGCGTCGGTCTCTGCTCCTGCAAGCAATCCAGGAGTGACTTCCGTCGCCAACATTTCTGGCACCGTTGCCGGGGACGATGTTGAATATTTTCCCTGGGATTGAATGACAAAGATTAAATTGATTCTGAAGGTGCATCAGATATCAGAACTTGAAGATTGCTACTGTGCACCCAGCGACTCCACTATGACGACTCCGCTAGGGAGAACCCGCACTATCAACTGTGGCTTCGAGAGGCAGACATATGAGGTCTAACCCGCATTTGCCTTTAGCTACACCAGAAGCTGACGCGGAAGCGGTGCGCAGAAAGGGAAAGAGCTCCGTGAGAGAATTTTTCGTCGATGAAATAGGTAATACGCCCTCCCCTTCTGTGAAAACTCCATTTTCTTATTCACAACTTCCTAGTCGTCCTTCTTCCGAAGTCCCTCGTTCTTTAAATTTCAGGAGTGTTCCTGCTGAGTTTTCTCCTTCTGGTCTGGTATCAGAAAGAGAAATCCTTGTCACTCCCTCCTCCCTGGAGTTCTTTCCCTATCACAAACCTCGAACTTTTGAAGATTTCACCACCCCTCCTTTTGTTGCTGCTGCTGCACAGAGAGAAGCGTCTGCACACTCAGGTCCCTTGGCTGTCTCTCTGTTTTCTTCGTTGTCTCCTCCAAGAGTCTATGTTCCGACATCTCTCATTCATACCCCTTCTCCTCTGAGTTCTCCCCTACCTAATATCCCTATGGCTGGTGTTAATCCCCTTCCGCACAGAATGGATGCCATAGTTGCTGCCAGATATCCTCCTTTGATTCTACCCCAGCCTCTGAACCCTCTCCCTGCTAGAGACTATTTGAAATACATGCCCAAGTTTAGTGGGGAGGGAGATGTAACTACTGAAGAGCACCTAGCTGCCTTTTACAGCTATACAGACAACTTAAATATCGAGAGTGAAGATGTCTGGATGAGAGTCTTTGTCCAGAGCCTTGATGGGGAGGTGAGGAAATGGTTCCGGGGACTGGCCCCTGGATCTATTGCTGGCATTGAAGCCTTGGACAATGTTTTCCTGAGGCAGTGGGGAGACAGAAAAGACTATATGTATTATATGACAGAGTTTGGGTCTCTGAGGAAGATGCAAGGAGAGTCGGTCTCAGACTTCTCCAAAAGATTTAATAAGATGTATAACAAGATTCTTGCAGAGATTAAACCCTCAGAGGCCTCTGCTCAAATTTCCTATGCTGGCTCATTTGACCCTGATTTATGTCTCGTGTTAAGGGAAAGAAGAGCCACCTCTTTGGCTCAGATGCAAGATGCAGCTATAGAGGTGGAATCCAACATACTGGCAGCTGACAGACTGAGAAGCCAGGCCGACACAAACAGAAGAAAGGACAAGTCGGAAGCCTCAACCTCCGGCACATCACTGCCTCACTCTCAAGTAAATGAGCTGACCCGAGTTATGAACCTCCTCAAAGAAGAGGTGGAGAGATTGAAGGTGGAAAGGAAACAAATGTATAAGGGCCCTCAGACCACTGAGAATAGAGGAGGTTTCAGAAGAACAAATAATTT
>ML831656.1:32597-54096 GCA_009831015.1 Picea engelmannii | reverse complement strand
AATGTACTAAACCATCAAACTGTACCATACCAAACATCAACCATGTACCACAACCTGTACCACATCCTATACCACAACATGTACCAATCCTATACCAAATCATGCATCAATCATGTACCAAAACCTATACGATACCATGTACCAAACCTGTACCAAATCATGCATCAACCAAAACATGTGCCATACCATGTGCCAACACTATATCATGAATCAATTATGTATCTCACCATGCATCAATGTCACCAAGGAATGCCTCATACATATACCAAAAATGTATCTCAAACAATGTGCCCAATATCCAAGATGCTCTACAAACCATGTGCCTTAACCATATACAATATTACTCATGATATGTCTCAATCATTCCATACACCATGTACCATAAGATATCATCAATGATGTGTCTCAAAAAAGTACCAAACTATCAAGATCATAAACCAAGTATATGCCTCAACCATGCACCCAATATGTGCCTCAAGCATGTGTCAGTGACTCAACAATATACCAAAGACTTTCCTCAAGAATGCACCATAACATCATCAACATGTAACCATAAAAACATGCATATAAACATACTTGTAACTCTATAAAAAACTTGGTGTATGTGATCACAAACCCGCATACCTTCCACAACTTCAACACCAAGAGAATAACATCTTCATCAAACTTTACCCTAGTCTCATGGGACTAGTTTTTGGATTAGTCACAAAACCTAATTTTCAACAAGAATAACTCTATACCTATAATGAATGAAGGTATGAAACTTTTAACCAATATTATTCAATATTGTCTCTCCAATTCCTCCAAATTTCACTGCTTGGAACATCCCAGAAAAGGAGTTATAGGAAAAATGGCAGACCTTGTTGAATTCTGGATTATTCTAGAGAGTGAACTTGTAGATAATTCCACACGGGGACTATTTGATATCTAGATCTCAAAATCATATAAAGAATACTACGCATTGTAATATATCCAATTCATTTGGTATCACTGAATTTGGATCCTCTATGAAGACGTTATGATTGTTTTACCCGAAACACCTTTTTGAGACTAGTTTAAGGACTATCCCAAAACCCTATTTTCCACAGAGTGTATCATTGAAAATAAAACGACCCAGAAGTTGAAATTGTTACCACAGGTATATTGACATGTCTATTCAATCTCTTCCAATTTTTTCTATCTGAATCATTCTAAAAAACAATTTATAGTGAAAATGATAATATGCCCTTTAAATAACATACTTTAGAACACAACATCACAAGATTTCATCCTCCCTTGGAATTTCTCCCTTCTTTACTTCATATTCCCTCTGAAATTCACCTCAGATCTTTTTGGTTACCTTGGATAAGAATCACTTACTCACATAACATATTCAATAGAATGTGTGTGTGAATGTACTTATGAGTGACTTCTTGAGGTGTATATATACTTTTTCTAACTAACTTCTTTCATTAACTTTAGGGCTTCTTGAAATTTCTTGTTACAACCACTTTACCCTTTCAATAATGACTTGCAACTAATTAAGGGATTCTTAACCCATATTGTAACCAACTAGGGGCTTCTTAACCCATCTTTGGGGCTTCTAACTTCATGACCTCATAACTCCTCAACCGTGAGGAACCACGTGGCGTACCACCTATCACCGGAAATAGAATGACAACTACTATCCATCCATGAGTGGGTTATCTGCAATTACACCATTCTTCATGACATTTTTTCTTGATCAAATTTGGGTTCCATAACCACACCTCCAGGGCTTCATGTAGACTACATCAAATGCACCCATCACATCTGCTGACATCAACCAATATATCAATAAAAACTAACAAACCATCAATCTCAACGATATATCTAGGGCTTACAGACTTCTCCAAGGGTTGACATCAATGATAACCAACTGTCCAACAATCTCCCCCTTTGGCATAGATGGAAACACCAACATTGATGGCAACACTTATGCTCCAACACTGATGCTCCCCATGTGACCATTTATCCTCATCAATGTTTCTCAGTCTCCCCCTTTGACATAAATGGAAAATGCTCTCTCTTATTGAGACTACTCCCCCTATATTCATGCATCTATTCTTTCTCTTTGTTTCCATGCCTTTGTTCTTTCTCTTCACATGTTTCTCTCGTCATGTTCATATTCTTTTGTGACTTCCCCTGAAATTATACCTTCTCTGAACAATCCTTTTCTGACTTTATGCACTTGACTCTTACTCTTCTTGACATTTCTCTTTATCTCCCTTTGTCATCATGGGAAAAAGGATAACTCCCCATGACGATTTGTCTCTCTCTGTCTGCATGATGTTAATATTTCTTTCTTTATCTCTTTCTCTAGTGATTTCTCTTCCCTTTACTTCTCTATAGGATGTCATGTTGATCAATGCAGGGATTTATGTATAAGTTTCTTTTCCTCTCTTCCAATGCTGCTGATTTTCCATTGGTGCTTCCTCTTGCAAATATCTGACATATATAAAAAGAATTCAAAATTTTATTTCTTCATTTACTTGTCATGTTCCCTTGACCATACCGTTCAACAATGTCCTTCTGATGATATAGCTTCTGCTGAGGGTTTGTCTTTCCCTACTCTGTTGTGCCTTTCATTGTTTTTCTTCTTATGACCGACTGATTCCACTGATTCCAATTGTAAATATGTTATGTCATATATCTGTCTAGAACTGCCATCTCATAAATCCATATTTTTCAATGTAACTTCGCTACACAACTCTCCACAATGTTGACCCATCTATCACTATACTATCATGGTTGCAATTGATCATCACATATTCCTATTTCTTCAAACTAAATCAAATGTGTCCTCTGGTCTTCTTTATTTTCGAATTAAACTCTACATGTTTGGAACAACCTGTACTAAAGATATCCATGCATGAGTACATATGTGGAATATAGTCATAACATTTTTCATGTGTAACTGTCAACTGATATCTGTGTGGGAACACTACTTCTCAACTGATCAATTTGTCATTATGTACTTCTCCTCTTTGACTTCTCTAAATCTATCTCTGCAAATACTTCAACCTGCTCGAAGGATGGTTATCTAATCTATAGTAGCTGATGCATGGACTCCCCCTGTTCAATATTCATATTTATTGGGATTCTCCAAGTCGAATGGCTTAGAAAATACCCACTCTGCTGCAGAGTAATCTTCCTCTTCGTGTGTGGACTTGTCATCTTTTCAAAATCTGACTTCTTTCTTTCTGTCTATGGATTGATATTGCACTACAATTTCTGAAAGTACAATCTATTGGGTGTTGACGCTTAAAAATGCAACGATGAAAACTATGCTCAAAAATGATTTCCAAGCTCTATTAATTATTTCTATTAATAATAAACTAGTAGGAGAGACCCCCTTATAGACTTGTGAAGCTATGATGGATATGTTGAGTTTATATTTGTGTTTTCTATTGTGATGGTACCAGTACAATATTCTACAGTTTGATGTTTCAAATCATGGTTAAAATGTTATGGTGATATAAGATGATTGGTTGATTAATGCATGGCAATGACAGCTTTGATGACCACTCTCAGGTTATGTTAATGATTCCCTATGGATGAAAGGATTATTATAATCTTGGGTTTGATATTGCAATTAAATATGGCATCAATTTGTTTAATATGATCTTGATAAAAGGGATAATATTGGGGCTCTTTTAAATTAAAGGACTATATACAAAATCTATTGTGGTATTATTGTGACAAGAAGGGTGTACAAACCCTTGTTTCTATAGTTAAGCACCTTTTTGAATGTTATATGTTGAATGCACATGGGGTAACGTTATAACATATGGTTATTTTTAAAAGAATTTGATATTACCAAAGGTGGCGCACTATGCAATTGGGATATGGCAATGGTTATGTGGTTGATTTAATTCTTAGTGCTATGTTGAATTAGATGGCTGGCTCGTACGTTTAATTGAATGAGGTTGGAGAGGGAAGCGACCTACATTTACTGCATGTCACTCAAACACCCCTCGAGCCCGTCACCCTAGTCATACTTGCATTTTGGTTTTTGGCTCTGGTGGTTGTTGATGCTCCAAATTTTTTTGTTTTGAAGGAGGCATACAGTCTAACTCTCGTCCTTGCGTAGGATTTCCAGGTATGGGTTCCTTACTCTTCCATCCATGATGGTTACTCTGCCCTTCAAATCAATTTTTGGCTTAGAATTTCTTGAGGTTTGTTTTTTTCTTAAGCTATTATGGGTTTTTTGAACTGTGTATCGGTGTTGTGTCTGTGGTTTCTTTTGGTGATTATTCTAGACTATTGGAATTTTGAAAAAAAGGAATGGTTATACTCTCCTTTCTGTGTAAAATATTTGCATGGGTTTATACATAAAATAGCAGTGAATCATGCTCGGTTGGCTTGGTTTTTGGGTTTGGTTCTCTGTGAAAATTTATTATTATGTTTGACAAGCTCTGAGCTTTTCCCATGGGTGTTACAACTGGTCTCTGTGTTTAAGATTTTTCACTCCATTTTCGTCTCTGTGGTTGATATTTTTTTATCGTTTGGGTTGTAATGTGAACTGTTAAAAGTTGAAGTTTTTCTTGCCTGACTTGGCAAAGCCCCAAGATGTTAGCTATCATTGTGTTTCCCTCGCTAACACTGTTACTAGAAAATGGCACAATTGGGTTTTAACATCACCCAAAAGTTTAATGGAAGCATTATATATGTTTTGGTTGGGCACAGGTTTATTCTTGGGCACTCATGTTACAATGTTGTTTAAGAGTTCGCTTCTTTTCATTCTCTGTTGGAGGTGGCTGACTATCATTCTAGTAACCCTCACTTTTAAGATTATGGTTACTTGTTATATGTATGTGGTAAATTTTGAAAGGCACGAGCTATCTGCGATTTTCGAGGATTTATTCCTTTGATTGAGCCATCTTTTATTACCCTTTGTTTGCTATGTTTAAACCCTAAATACAATATTGATATTGTTTCAATCCAGTCAAGGGTAAGTAAGCATTGTGTGTGCCTGGTTGAATGGGCATGATTTGGCTCTGTTTCTTGTTGGGCAATTTTAAAAAGAATTATGTACATGCGAATGTATGTGAAGATTGGGCTTAGGGGTTGCATGTTATTTGTTAAATGTTATTCGAATCAGTTCTTATGTTGATTATATTTAAAGGAGACCTGTGTATGAAAGGATTGGGGTTCAATTAAGAGTTTTAATTCCCAGTTGATTATGTCAAACCGTGTTTGAATAATGGATAAATGGTGGTTAATACTGTGCATATTCTTATTTGATTTTAAATAATAAATATTGGATATAAATGGTTGGAATCACTGTGCGTTTTCGATTGGTTTTAAAAAGAAAAGAGATTTAACAGTGGACTTATAGATGGTCGTGGCTCAAAGGGTTATTATCTTCATCATATTGATTGCAATATTGTTGATAGGATTGCTATATAAATATTATATAGATGTAAAGGCTATTGTAATTGAGTATTTATGGGCATATGAATTGTTTTTTTGGAATCCAACAAGAAATCTATAAAATAAGTATTAGCTTAGATGGTGTTTGAGAAGTGAGTACTGATTGAATTGAGGAAGTCTGAACAAAGATATGTTTGATTGTTTGATATGATTTATTTTTATATGAACAATATCCATATTATGTCCCTTTCATGCTACCATGTTTCGCTCATTATATCCCCTTCATAATCCCAATATCATTTTGGCATCCTTGTTCTGTAAAATAAATTAAAAAGGTTTGTGTAACAATGACAAAAGATATAACAAAACAATGGTTGGCAACTGATATTTTGGTATATTTTACATAGTTAAATTATTTAATTAATTTTCGAGTAGTATTAGTGTAATTATCCCCTCTCATTATACCACCTTTCTCTCATTACACTCCCTTCATATGTCCCATGAACCCTATCACCCCCTGCTCACTTAGCGATTATTAAATGGTTTGTTATGGATGGATTTGCATGTATCTCGTGTCAATTTCCGATCCAATTATTGTTTCATGAAAGCATAATGCCATGTATGGTTTATTAAGGGATTAATTACTGATGAAATGCTACTATAGGATGAGTTTCTTTAGTAGGGGCATCCATGGCATAAATAATAGAGGAAGAGGAAACTGGGATAGAGGGCCTAGAAGGCCTATATTCTCCATTCATTTTGATTTTGATCCCCAGGAATTGAATCAATTGTTCCAAGACAGGTTCTTTAACTTGACCGGGAAAGGAATAGTACAACCTCGACTAGAGAAACCTCCCTTTCAGCCTCAGAACATCCCTAGTAATCATGTTCCTCCTCATGTGTCCATGCAACCAGAAGTCCCTGCAAATGATGGATGACAAGAGATTGTTAACCCGACTGTCTCTCACCATCATGGTTGTCCCAATTTGTCATTACCTCCTCCACCACTTGTAAATCCTAATGCTCAGATTGCCCCTATTAATTCACCTGTCCAATCTTCACATGCAAGCAAAAGACTTAAAACTGATATTCCCCTTATGCAAGATAAAGGCAAAGTTGTTTCCTCCCCTTCCTCTCCTTCAAATGACTTTCAAAATTTGGGTCCTCTCGCATGCATTTGAAGGATGATTGTTCCTATGTTATTAGTGTGATACAACCTCAAGGTTCAAATCAACCATAAGCTAATTCCAGGAAATCAAAGGTGGACATCAGTGATAAAAGAAAAATTGCCTCTTAGAGTGGCAAGTATGGGTTTTAATTTATGTGTTTTTATGATTGATTTGATGAAGACAATGGTTTGCAGAAATTTTGGACAACAAGATATTTTTTGGATAATATGGATTATGTGGATATTTTTATATTTTTGGATATGATTTAAATTATTTCTGATATTTAAATATTCAATTTTGAAGGTATCTAAGGGAGTTACAAGGGTGGCATATGTTGAAATAATTATCCATTTGTGTTTTATTTTATAATTTGAAAAGAATAAAAGAAGGGAGTCACAAGGGATCCCACTTACCTAGTTATTATTAATTAAAGGCCCTTAACTATTATTATTATTATTATTATTATTATTTCTCTTAAACTAAATTAGTTAAGTCAATCCAACTTAACTAAATAAAGTAGTTGAATTACTTCAACTTATTTGGAAGGCATAAAAGCTAAATGAGAAGAAGAAACAAAGGGGAGAATAGAAGGAGAAAGGAATACTAAGGTTTGCTCTTTTTTTCTTTCATGAGATAGTTCATTTTTCATTCATTCTTGAGTTTATTCAAAGCCTAATTATGTTTTTGACAGCAAGGTCCTATTGTAGACAACAAGTTCAAAACTGAACCAAATCATTCATATGCTTGTTTTAGAGGTGTTGATCCATCCTTGACAGTCTGTGTATTCTTGTATGTTTATGGATTGTGTTTCATAGCTGATAAAGGATATTTTGTAGAGTCAAATTGGCAACAATCTGTGGCAAGTTGATCCAGATCATAAATTTCAGTTTTTACTTCTTGTTAGAGTCCTTTTGTATGGTGTTCATCGGGGATCTCTTTATTAGACTTTGGTCCATGCCCTCAGAGGGGTTTTGTAAAGAGAAAAACACTTTTGATATCTCAGAATGAAATAAAGCAGATTGTTATTTTGTTTCGTTTGTGTTTATTTGTGACTTGGTTACTTTTTCTTTTTAATCTCCACACTTACTTTCTGTAATCTGTATATTTTTCAGAAACTTATATAAAAATTTTATGTTATTCTTTTCATTAATAAATCATCCTAAACCCTTGTAATTAATACTTGTGGATTGGGAAAATATTTTTGAGGCTATAAAACATAGGGTGACATTCCTGACTATCTTGTCCTAGCCAGGCAAGATTCGAAAATGATTGAGTGAGATAATTCATATCTTTTCCTCAACATTTATTTGGTGACCATACTAGGGATCTTCCATATCTCTATGGTTGATTGCATTTACGATTATCATTGAATATTTTTATATTTATGCTTTTTATTCTTTGATTGTTTTATTTTCTTTATGATAGTACCTGTTACAAGGCAGCCCAATATTGAGCTCGGTATTAAAGATCAAACCAACATTTCTTTAACTTTATTCAATACCATCTTAGAAACTGCTAATACCCAGGATGAGCTTAAACACTCGTGGGCAGTAATTGAACAAGACATAAGTTTTCGTGAACGTTGGGAGGCTAGGAAAAGGAAGCCTAGGAATCAACTATAGCTTTATTTTTCCTAAAGTTTTGATCTTCTTTTCATGTCCTTAAACCCTCGCATATCTAGGAGAAGAAGAGGTTTATCTCTTGAAATCACCCCTATTGCTGAAATAGGAAGAAGAAACATTATTTTGTCAACCCAAAAAGGTATTCTAAGGAGAACTTTGTCGAATTCATCTAGTTCGTCTTTATCTCCCTTACCCATCATTCAGAAAATGGAATCTGTGGGTGGATCTAGGGGCACTGGAGGTGCTTATTCATCTCAACTTTAAGCCTCATTAGTGATTGGTAGCTTGTATAGCCATCAAGTCCCTGTCCAATCTTCTATGAACCCCACCAAATTCATAAAGAAGTATGGACTCTTTCAATTCGAAGAGGATGCTACTACTACCCTGTGGCATGTATCCTTTCCTCTAAACCTAACAGTTGCTACTCGTCCATTTCCAAAATTCAAAGAGCATCTTCCTAAGTTTTCAGGAAATAACACAGTCACTACAAATGAACACTTGGTGGAATTCTCTAATTCCTGTCACAATATAGGAGCTAATGATAATGATACTTGTATGCACTTATTTGTTAATTCCCTTGAAGGGAAAGAAACGACATATTTCTTTGATCTCCTTCGCAAGATTCTTTCAACTTGGGAAGATTTAGTTTACTGGTTCAAATGTACTTATGGGAAGTCTAAGAGCCCATCCAAAAAATTACGGGAATAAAATAACATTGTGTACAAAGACAATGAGACTATCAAGTATTTCAATCTATGTTTCACCAAGTTATATAACCAAATTCCCCAACTTATTCGCCCCCAGAACCAAGCTGCTTTTATGCATTACTATAACTCTCTACCTTCCCCTTATCATCATAGGCTTGAAGAAAAATCTATTGACAATCTTGGTTTCTCTCTACATACTTGTCTAGAGTATGAAGAACAACTTGAAAGAACAGGTATTCCCAAAGGAGACTCAATTAAACAAACAGACATGTCCTCTCTCTTACATCTTGTACATGATATGAATAATCGAATGATAGCGTATGAGAGAAAGGGAAATTCCTCTTTGCTTACTTCTGGGACCTCATCTTCTTCTTCACCATATTTTAGGAATCCCAATGAAAACAACTTTCAACCCAAAGCCATCATGCATCGCAGTTGGTGTAAATTTTGTGAGGAACATCACGAAGAAAGTACTCATACTTCTTCTATCCCAAGCTCATATTCACAATTTATTGTTGAATAAGATACTAAAACTCATGACAGTCAAGGAGTCACTTCTCCTCTTCCCTCTTCCAAATACAACATTCTCAACCAATTGGCTAATATCAAGGCCGATGCTACTCTTCTGGACATGGTTGTCGTCCTTGAGCAATAAAAGCATCTTAAAAATTTCATGGAAGGAAAAACTTCCACCATAGCCAATCTCTCTGAAGAGGTAAAAGAAGAGGATTATAGTGTAAATAAAGTAGGTGTAAATAACTTTAGACACCTTGTAAAAAATCCCCCATTTTTCATTTCTGTAAAGATTATAGACAAAATATCCCATTGTTGTCTAATTGACGATGGTTCGGGCCCAAGTGTAATGTCAAAAATTATTATGGAATAGATAGGATTGTCTTGTACAAATGAAAATTACAGAAGAATGCTCTCTTATAATAGTTTACAACAATAGACCATAGGTGAAATCAAAGACGTGACTTTGGTTATGTGAACGCATCTTGAAATAAGGACAACCCTTAATATTAAGTTAATTGACATGCCGGTGAGTAATTATTCAATCATCTTAGGAAGATACTGGCAAGCTTTGACAGGAGTATATCTCTCACTCGATGGGACGCACTTATCCTTTCCTCGGAATGGAAAGAACATCGTAGTTGTAAGGGAGGGAATAATTTCACCGTATATAGAAAGCATCCCACAACCTAATGTAAATTATGTCGAGGAGGACCTAGGAGTGTATTCCATATTTGCATATGAGGATAAAACTACCCTGGAAAAAATTGACCTGGAGGATGGGATGTGGCATATGCACTTTGATGGTTCATGCTCCAACGAAGGTAATGGAGCTGGAATTATCTTGTACTCACCTGTAGGTAAAATTCACAACTTTTCCTATAGGTTATAATTTGCTTGCACAAACAACATCACCAAATTTGAAGCATTACTGCTAGGCATTGAAAATGCCTATAATTTAGGTTGTGATCACCTTACAGTTTTTGGGGAATCTGAACTTGTTGTAAACCTTGTACGTAAAATATATTATCCTAGCAAAAAGTTAATGAAACGATACACCCAAACTATTTGGGTGTTTATCTTGAACCTATTATCATTTAGCATCACTCATGTTAAAATGGAATTGAATTCAATCGCTGACAGGTTAGTTGGTTTTGCAACCTCTCCTACTCGACAACTTCTGCCACAAATACCTAATTGTACTTTTAAATATTTATATCATCCTCATATCCATGACAATGTAGAGTCTTGGCAGGTCTTCCCTAGTGATGAAAACATCTGTGCTTTCAAACAAAATGAACCATATAAGCCCAAGGAGATTATATCTGTGGAAAACAACAAAATTCTGAAGGGATTGACTCATCTTGAAAGTTCATTTTCATCGAGTGATGTAGGAAACAAATAAACACATAAAGAAGAGGAGTCAAAAAGGAAAGTGGGTGAAACCATTTCCTTGAAAATTGGGACACCTGATTCCCCAAAGAATGTTAAAATAGGTGCCTAATGTACTGATGAAGAAAAGTCGAAATTCATTGAGTTACTTCGTGAATTTCAAAATGTTTTTTCTTGGTCTTATGAGGATCTTCGTGGTTTGATACTACACTTATACATCATGTCATTCCTATCAACAAGGCATAAAACCGGTTAGGAAAAAACAAATACCCATTAACCTTGCACTCAAAGCGACTATTTGCAAGGAGTTGAAAAACTCTTGAAGTCTGGGATAATTTTCCCTGTTAAGTATTCCGAGTGGATTTCCAATTCGGTTCCCATTCAGAAGACAACGAGTCAGATCCGATTGTGCATTGATTTTCACGTATTAAATAGAGCAAGCATAAAAGACCATTTTCCTCTCCCTAAAATGGAAATGATTTTGCAACAAGTTGCAGGGTCGCAAATGATGTCCTTACTTGCTGATTTTTCTGGTTATAATCAGATCAAGGTAAAAAGGACAGATAAATAAAAAACCACTTTCATTACACGTTGGGGAACATTTTCTTATGAACGCAAGCCTTTTGGCTTATCTAATGTAGGTGCCACTTTCTACAGAGCTATGAAGATAGATTTTGACGATCTCATCGGTAAGATTATTCAGATTTATCTTGATGATTTGACTGTATATTCAAAGAACCGATTGGTTCATTTTGGTCATCTTAGAAAGGTTCTCATGCAATGCAAGAAATTCAACATTTCTTTAAATCCTTCTAAGTCTATTTTTGGCGTTACTAATGGAAAGCTCCTTGGTCATATTGTCTTTGATTTAGGAATAAGCATAGATCCTAAAAGGATTACTTCTATTCTAAACCTTCCTATGCCTACTTCCAAAAAGGAGGTTCAAGCCTTTATGGGCATTATCAACTTTGTCCGTAGGTTTGTTCCTGATTTTGTTGTAATGGTCAAACCAATTCACAATCTTCTCAAGAAATATCGCTCCTTTTCTTGGATTGATGACGTTGAGAGTGCTTTCATAAGGATTAAGAAGGCAACCAGTTCCACATCGATTTTGGCGAAGCCAGATTTTGAGAAAGAGTTTATTATATACACTAATGCCATAGAGGAAGTAGTCTTTTCTATCCTCATACAATGTGATGACTAGAGTAATGAAAAACCAGTAGCTTACATGAGTCAAAGCTTATCAGATGATGAATTCAAATATTATTATATTGAAAAACATGCTTTCTCTCTTGTTAAATATGTGGAGAAATTTCACCACTTTATCGTAGGTAAGCACACGCTGGTAAAAGTCCCTTTACCTGCTGTCAATTTTTTGCTCTCACAGACTTATATTCTAGGGAAGCTTGCACATTGGCTTGCCAATATCCAGGAGCATGATTTACCCATCATGACTTCAAAAACCATTAAGGGTCGTGACTTAGCCCTTCACTTAGCTCACCATGCTGAAGCAAGTGGAGAAATTGATGAACAAGATAACCCTCTATCAACAATATTTTACATTGATAGTCAAATCCTTCCTATAGTTGAAGATCCCTGGTATAAAGATCTGGTGTATTACTTGCAAAATCAGAGTTTCTTAGATAACTTAGATACTCATCAAAGGAGAAGGATCCATCTTGTGTCTTCCATATATGTCATTTTAGGAGACTTCTTGTTTAGGATATATGTCGATGGTATATTACTTCGTTGTGTAAATAATGAGGAAGCACATAAATTGTTACAAGAAACCCATGGATCTTTAGATTTTTTTATTCATGTGGGTGGCCACTTTTTTGCTAAAAATACTGCGTTTAAAATCATCAGAAAAGGGAATTATTGACCTTCAATTTTTCGAGATTATTATAAATTTTCAAGATCTTGTGACAAGTGCCAGAACTTCACTAGGAAAGAACATCTTTCTGCCATGCTTTTACAACCTGTATTCCCTAACTTTCCTTTTACAAAATGGGGTCTGGACTTTATCGGTCCTATTAATCATCCATCTTCAACAGGGTAGGTTTTTATCTTGACATCCACAAATTATTTTATGAAATGAACTGAACCTGTCCCAATTAAGCATTCACAGGATGAGTAGGTTATTGTTTTCCTTGAAACTAATATTTTTTCCATATTTGGCCTTCCTTTAGAAATTATTATAGACAACTGTCCCACTTTTATTTCTACTAAGCTGACTCGGTTTCTAGCTAAACTAGGAATTAAACATTTTACCTCATCAACTTATTACCCTCAAGGAAATGGGCAAGCCGAGTCTACTAACAAAAATATGGTTAGAATTATCAAGAGGCTCATTGAAGATAATCCTCATCAATGACACACCCTCCTCACTTACACCCTTTGGGAAGATCACACTGCTACCAAGGTGAGCACATGTTGCACCCCCTTTCAGATTGTTTATGGTTAAGAATCCATTATGCCTTCTGAGTTGGAACTTTCTTCTCTATGATTGATGCTACAGATTGAAGAATTGAATTATTCTAATATCCCTCAAAGAATGAATGCATTGTTGGCTTTAGGGGAACAAAGGATGTTTTCCTTGGAGAACATAAAGAGAAGAAAACAAACTATAAATAAATATTTCAATAAAAGTGCAAAAGATGTCAGATTTAAGGTCAATGAGAAATTCTTGCTGTGGGATTCAACACATGCTCATAGAGGAAGGCATTCAAATTTTCAAAAGTTATGGTTGGGTCCTTTTAAAATCGCTTTTGTCCTGGGCCCAGATTCTTATATTCTAAAAGACTTGGAAGAGAGATTATTTTCTTATAGCACCAACGATTCCCACTTGAAACACTATGTGGAACCAACTTGAAAGATAAAATGTTGTATGAAATTACTTTTGTATTATAGTTTTGTTTCATTTCTTTGATTTTGCTTTGTTGTTTTATTTCTTTCTGTTGTTTTATTTCTTTTATCGATTTCTTTTCTTGTTAGAAATAAAATTTTGGATCAGTTTTCCCACAACAATGTTATTCTTCAAGTATTGTTAATCAATAAAAATCAGGTTACACAACTGTCATGATGTCCCTCCTTGAAGACATCATTGAAATTGCTATCTACTTCCAACACTACTGTCAGATAAGATAATTTGTTTTTCATCCATATTTTTTTCTTTCCTTTTCTTCCCTCTTCTCGAGATTCAAAAAAGAGCACACCAAATTTTTTTATCCTTAAAGCAAAGAACGCTTTCACTATGATTAATTGGATATTATGCATACAGGAATAAGCCCCTCATACGTAACACTTTCCATAAGTTATTCCCAAAATCCCAAATCATGTTTTCACTTAACTGCCTCACTTCCCATGTTGCATAATCATTCTGATGTATAATTCCTTGATTTAATGTTTCACCTGGTCTACAAAACCAGACATTATGAGTTCGTAATCTGTTGGAAACAGATTTCCCTGCGGATTCGCCAATTTGTTGACACTTAAAACACAACGATGAATACTATGCTCACAAATGATTGCCAAGATCTATTAATTATTTATATTAATAATAAACTAGTAGGTGTGACCCCCTTGTAGACTTGTGGAGCTATGATGGATATGTTGCACTTATATTTGTGTTTGCGTTTGTGATGGTACCAGTACAATCTTCTGCAGTTCGATGTTTTGAATCATGGTTAAAATTTTATGGTGACATGAGATGATTGGTTGATTAATGCATGGAAATGATATATTTTATTACCACTCTCATATTATGTTAAGGCTTCCCTATGGATGAAAGGATTATTACGTATATAATGCACTGAAGAAAAACTGACCCATTTACGGGATATCCATTGATCGAGTGAACTGATTGATTCAATTCTATAAAATCACTAGTCTTACGAGATTATAAGTTTGGGTTTGATATTGCAATTAAATATGGCATCAATTGGTTTAATATGATCTTGATAAAAGGGATAATATTGTGGCTCTTTTAAATTAAAGGACTATATACAAACTCTAATGTGGTATTATTGTGACAAGAAGGGTGTACAAACCCTTGCTACTATAATTAAGCACCTTGTTGAATGTTATATGTTGAATGCACATGGGGTAACGTTATAACATATGGTTATTTTTAAAAGAGTTTGATATTACTAAAGGTGGCACACTATGCAATTGGGATATGTCAATGATTATGTGGTTGACTTAATGCTTAGTGCTATGTTGAATTGGATGGCTTGTACGTTGAATTGAATTAGGTTGGAGAGGGAAGCGACGTGCATTTACTGCACATCACTCAAACACCCCTCGAGCCCGTCACCCTAGTCATACTTTCATTTTGGTTTTTGGCTCTGGTGGTTGTTGATGCTCCGCGTTTTTTGGTTGTGAAGGAGGAATACAGTCTATCTCTCTTCCTCGCGCAGGATTTTCCAAGTATGGGTTCCTTACTCTTCCATCCATGATGGTTTCTTTTCCCTTCGAATCAATTTTTGGCTCAGAATTTCTTGAGATTTGTGTATTTCTTAAGCTATTATGGGTTATTTGAATTGTGTATTGGTGTTGTGTTCATGGTTTCATCTAGTGATTATTTTAGACTATTGGCATTTTGAAAAAGAGGAATGGTTATACTCTCCTTTCTATGTGTAATATTTGCATGGGTTTGTGGATAAAATAGTAGAGAAGCATGCTTGGTCAGCTTGGGTTTTGGGTCTGGTTCTCTGTGGAAATTTATTATTATGTTTGACAAGCTCTGAGCTTTGTGCATGGGTGTTACAAATGGTATTGTGTTTAAAATTTTCCACTCCATTTTTGTCTCCGTGGTTGATATTTTTCGATCCCGTGGTTTTCAATGTGAACTGTTGAAAGTCAATTTTTTTCTTTCCTTGACTTGGAAAATCCCCGAGATGTTAGCTATCATTGTGTTTCCCTCGCTATCACTATTACTGGAAAAATGGCACAGTTGGATTTTAACATCACCCAAAAGTTTAATGGAAGCATTATATATGTTTTGGTTGGGCATGATTTTGTGCTTGGGCACTCATGTTACGGTGTTGTTTAAGAGTTCGCTTCTTTTTGTTCCTTGTTGGAGGTGTCTGACTATCGTTCTAGTAACCCTCACTGTCAATATTATGGTTAATTATTGTATGTCTATGGTAAATTTTGAAAGGCATGAGTTGTTTGCAATTTTCGAGGATTTATTTCTTTGGTTGAGCCATCTATTATTACCCTATGTTTTCTATGTTTAAACCCTAATACGATATTGATATCGTTTCAATGTAGTCAAGGGTAAGTAGGCATTATGTGTGCTTGGTTCATTGAGCATGATATGGCTCTGTTTCTTGTTGAGAAATTTTAAAAAGAAGTTTGTACATGCGAATGTATGTGAAGCTTGGGCTCAGGATTTGCATGTTATCTGTTGAATGTTATTCAAATCAATTCTTATGTTGATTATATTTAAAGGAGACCTGTGTGTGAAAGGATTGGGGTTCGATTAAGAGTTTTAATGCCCAGTTGATTATGTCGATCAATGTTTGAATAATGGACAAATGGTGGTTAATATTGTGCATATTCTTATTTGATTTTAAATAATAAATATTGGATATAAATGGTTGGAATCACTATGTGTTTTATATTGGTTTTTAAAAGAAACGAGATTTAGCATTGGATTTAAAGATGGTCGTGGCTCAAAGAGTTATTATGTTCATCATATTGATTGCAATACTGTTGATAGGACTGCTATATAAATATTATATAGATGCAAAGGCTACTGTAATTGAGTATTTCTGGGCATATGAATTGTTTTTCTTGGAATCCAGCAAGCAATCTATAAAATAAGTGATAGTTTAGATGGTGTTTGAGAAGTGAATATTGATTGAATTGAGGAAGTATGAACAAAGATATGTTTGATTATTTGATTTGATTTATTTTTATATGAACATTATCCATATTATGTCCCTTTCATGCTACCACGTTTCGCTCATTATATCCCCCTCATAATACCACTATCATTTTGGCATCCCTGTTCTGTAAAATAAATTAAAAAGGTATGTGTAACAACAATAAAAGAGATAACACAACAATGGTTGGCAACTAATATTTTGGTATATTTTGCACAATTAAATTATTTAATTAATTGTTGAGTAGTATTCATGTAATTATCCCCTCTCATTATACCACCTTTCTCTCATTACACTCTCTTCATATGTCCCATGAACCCTATCACTCTGTGCTCACTTGGTGATTATGAAATGGTTTGTTATGGATAGATTTGCATGTATCTTGTGTTAATTGTTGAGCCAATTATTGTTTCATGCAAGAACAATGTCATGTGTGGTTTATTAAGGGCTTAGTTACTGATGAAATGCTGCTACAGGATGAGTTTCTTCAGTAGGGGTCGTCATGGCAGAAAAAATAGAGGAAGAGGAAACTGGAACAGAGGGACTAGAAGGCCTAGATTTTTCATTCATTTTGATGTTGATCCCTAGTAATTGAACCAATTGTTTCGAGATGGGTTATTTAACTGGATCGGGAAAGGAATAGTACAACCTCTACCAGAGAAACCTCCCTTTCAGCCTAAACAAATTCCTGGTATTCATGTGCCTCCTCAAGTGTCCATGCAACTAGAAGTCTCTACAAATGATGGATGGCAAGAGATTGTCAACCCGATTGTCTCTCACCATCGTGGCTGTCCCAATTTGTCATTACCTCCTCCACCACTTGTAAATCCTAATTCTTAGATTTCCCTATTGATTCACATGCCCAATCTTCACATGCAAGCAAAAGACTTAAAATTGGTATTCCCCATATGCAAGATAAAGGCAAAGTTGTTGCCTCCCCTTCCTCTCCTTCAAATGACTCTTCAAAATACATGTCCTCCCGCATGCATTTGAAGGATCATTGTTCCTATGTTATTAGTGAGATACAACCTCAAGGTTCAAATCAACCAAAGGATAATTCCAGGAAATCAAAGGTGGACAACAGTGATAAAAGAAAAATTTCCTCTTAAAGTGGCAAGTATGGATTCTAATTTATGTGGTTTTATGATTAAGTTGATGAAGATAGTGGTTTGCAGAAAGTTTGAACAACAATATCGTTTTTGGATAATATGGATTATGTGGATATTTATATATTTTTGGATATGATTTAAATTATTTCTGGTATTTAAATATTCAATTTTGAAGGTATCTAAAGGAGTTACAAGGGTGGCATGTGTTGAAATAATTATCCATTTGTGTTTTATTTTATAATTTGAAAATAATAAAAGATGGGACTCACAAGGGATCCCACCTACTTAGTTATTATTAATTAAATACCCTTAACTATTATTATTATTATTATTATTATTTCTCCTAAACTAAATTAATTAAGTCAAACTAACTTAATTAAAGAAAGTTTTTGAACTACTTCAACTTATTTGGAAGGCATAAAAGATAAATGAGAAGAAGAAACAAATGAGATAATAGAAGGAGAAAAAAAGACTAAGGTTTGCTCTTTTTTGATTTCATGAGATAGTTCAGTTTTCATTCATTCTTGAGTTTATTCAAAGCCTAATTCTCTTTTTGACAGCAGGGTCCTATTGTAGACAACAGGTTCAAAAATGAACCAAATCATTCAAATGCTTGTTTTAGAGGTGTTGATCCATCCTTGATAGTCTGTGTATTCTTGTATGTTTATGGATTGATTTTCATAGCTGATAAATGATATTTTGCAAATTCAAATTGGAAACAATCTGTGGCAAGTTGATCTAGATCATAAATTTCAGTTTTTACTTCTTGTCAGAGTCCTTTTTGTTAGAAAAACAGGACCATGGAGCAATAAAATAAAACAAATGCGGAAACAAAACACAGAAGATACACAATACAATAGAGACGCAGATTTACGTGGTTCACCCAGTGTGGGATACGTCCACCAGAGAAATTGCCAAGTCCTTCCTTTATTATTATCCATCATATGAAGGGATACAACCTACAACAAACCCGCTGTAACTTCCTCTTCTTTCTCTCACAGTATCCTATCTCAGAATACAATATTTTCCATCCACCATAGCCGCAATACATTTCCCTCATAAAAGAGGGTTGCCTTCTAGGGAAAAAACCCTAACATAATTTCTACCGTTAGATCTACGACCTTATAATGAACGGTCCAGATTTACAATGAAATTACAATATACATTTACAAGGAAATTTTTTCTTCAGGGGCTTCACCCCTGAACCCCCATTGGGGGATGCTGCCCCCAAACCCCCGCTGGGGGGTCGCTTGCCTCCAGACCCTCCAGTCGGGGGGATAGCCCCGCCAGACCCTGCAGAGGGGGTACCCCCCTCTGTACTCCCCCGCGTGAAAGAGTGTACATACTTTTGGGGTGTAAATACTTCATGGGGTATAAACACGGCTGAAAGTAAAATACCTCTGAATTAGGAAGATAATCAGGCTCCACAACCAACACTTTTGTATGGTGTTCATCAAGGATATCTATATTAGACTTTGGTCCATGCCCTCACAGGGGTTTTGTAAAGAGAAAAACACTTTTGATATCTTGGAATGAAATAAAGAAGATTGATATTATGTCTCATTTGTGTGTATTTGTGACTTGGTTACTTTTTCTTTTTGATCTCCACACTTACTTTCTGTAATCTGTATGTTTTTCAGAAACTTATATAAAACATTTATGTTATTCTTTTCATTAATAAATCAGCCTAAACCCTTGTAATTAATACTTGTGGATTGGGAAAATATTTTTGATGCTATAAAACGTAGGGTGACATTCCTGACTATCTTGTCCTAGCCAGGCAAGATTCGAAAATGATTGAGTGAGATAATTCATATCTTTTCCTCAACATTGGGCATGCTACTTATTCACCTATTTTTCTTTTGTTTCTCACACTACTGAAAATCTT
Organism: Picea engelmannii; assembly: GCA_009831015.1. NCBI lineage: Eukaryota > Viridiplantae > Streptophyta > Pinopsida > Pinales > Pinaceae > Picea > Picea engelmannii. The sequence goes on along the minus strand of ML831656.1, from coordinate 34,411 downwards.
GCGATCTCTAGGACCTGTTCTTTATTCACATGTTCTTGTTGTTCTCCATTTCTTCTCCAAACCTTCCTGTATCTGACATCTTCCTTTTTCCCTGTATATTTGTCTTCATCTCGTACTATTTCCAATCTTGAGAGTATGACTTCTGGGTGTCCTTCATTCATATGATCTTCCTTTACCTGTTATTGTTTTCTTTTCCAAACCCTCTTATATGTGATATCAATATTCTTTTTCATAGAAGTATCCATCATGCTTCGACAATCATGAGATATGTGACTATAATTTTGGCATTTGCAATACTCAATGTTTTGGGGAGCCACATAGGTATTTGTTGTTTGAACATTTTTTCCATATGCTCTGCAATATACAAATTTATGTCTAAAGTTAGTGCAATTAAAACAGTGACCATGAAAGAAATTTACATACCTGGGAGTGAATGATCTACTTTGTGGTGTAGTTGTTTTGAATTCCTGCCTTGGTTGATTACGATCTTTTCTTCTGTTGATCCCTTCATCATGATTGAAGATTAATTGTTGTTTGAATTTGGAAGATGTATTTGTATTATACTCATTCTTATTTGATTCTTATGGACCATGATTCCTTCTTTGAGTACTTCTACATAACTTTTTCTCTTTTCTTCATTCTTCTTTTCTGGAATCCTAGAGTGATTTTCTTCAACATTCTCTATTGATGATTATGTGGATGTTTCTCTCTCTTCAACATTCTTATCAATCTTAACGATTTTAACTATTAATGTGAAAACTTCTTCTTCAAGATTCTCAACCTCTTCTTCTTTATTCATCATCTAAATCTTTATGACTTCTTTCATTCTCTTTGCTTCTTCAAGTTGGATCTTTAAGGAGATAATTTCTTTTCCATGTCTTCTCTCTTCTTGACCAAACTTTGCTTCGATATGATTTAATTCGTTAGTTCTTTCCTTAAGATGATCTGTCAAAATATTTTCTCTTTTCTATGCTTCCTTTCTTTAGGCTTTCAAACAATGCTTCTCTTCCATTGCTTCCTTTCTTAGTGTTGTTGTTTCGACTTCCAAACACTGCTTTTATTCCATCTGACTTTTGTATGTTTCTTCAATATTTATGGCTTCTTCTAGTTGAGCTTTCAGTTTCATGATGACCAATTAGGATTCTTTGGAACTTTCTTGAGAACTCTTCTTGACTAATTGTTCCTCAAGGGACTTTTTTTTTTTTCTTCCATTCATCAATTCTGCTTCAAGGTCTACTATGCCTTCTTCGCAATATTCTTCTTCTGAATCTGTCTGACATGATGAGCATATTTCTTCTTGTTCTGTACCTACATTTGCTTTAGCACTCTATGGATTTGTGATGGGAGATTCCTCAAAATAGAGATCATGTAGCTTATCCCAAAGTTATTTAGTTGATGAACATTTTCCCACTTTCTCTTTTACTGAATCAGGTAATCCTTCCTAGATGAAATCCATTGTTATTTTATCTTTTCTTTTCAATTCCTTCTTGGCTACAATATTTGGAGGTTTCTATGTAGCAATGTATCCTATAACAAATTATTTCCAAACATCGTATCCTTGTGCCTGTAAAAGTGTTTTCTTCCTGATATTACACATCTAATAGTTCTGACCAATCTGATCATCAAACCATGGTATTCCATTATCTGTGTATGCACTATTATTGATCTCCATGATCTACCTTCCAGTGGTTAAAATATTTCCTAATGGAACCTGCTTTGATACCAATTGTTGGAATACTGAGGGGGGGGGTGTTGAATCATTATGAGCACTTCTACCCACAATATATATATATATATATATATATATATATATA
>ML831656.1:0-10202 GCA_009831015.1 Picea engelmannii | reverse complement strand
TATATATCTTAATGTAATTCTTGGAGGTTCGCATCTCTATTATGCGAGTTTATTCTACACAGCTGGGACACATTCTCCCTCCAGGTTATATCCTTCATTGCACTCTCTTATAAGTGCTTGCTGCTGTATAAAATAATTGTTGAAAGTGCCTTTATATCAACACTATAAAATTATGTGTGTTACCTTCACAACATTAATGAAACAAGCAACACATCCTCTTCATTCTATATTTGCAGTGATATATTTCCATATTGGTTGTTATTGGATATTGTCTCTGAATTGTTAAAAATTTTCTTAGTACAAGAAATATTAAGATTTCATTTACAAAATTTTGGGTTCCAACTATTTGAAGAAACACATCAGGGACAAACCATCTTTAAACTCAGAAAAATTGCCAAAATATAAAGAGATATCTAGTTGGGATATTACAGTGGTATCAAAGCTGTTCCTCTATAGTTGTGGGCTCTAAGGGGCATTTTTAATCATATTTATGAGACCATAAGACGAGAATAAAATTACCTACCAGAGACATAGGAGAAGAACCCCAGATCCCCGGGGTGGGAGGAAGAAGAAGAGGTTAGAGAAGAAGGGACATGAGAGGTAGCACCATCTATCTCACCTAAGGGAAAAGGAACTATGGGGGAAGAAGATGATGCCAAGATAACAGTTTGTTCAACATATTGAATGAATTTGGCAAGGGTCAAAAGGCCATGATGGACCTCATGGGGCAGTTTTCTAAGAATTTATTGGAGGGAACAACGAAGTAGAACCAGAATGGTGATGGGGGTTCAAACCATGGAGAAGGCAACCACTCAAGCATTACCATGCAGAGCCACCCCCACTTGTACACCAAATCCCCCAGACCTACTATGACTCATTTTTTGGGGAATGAGGTCGCAGGTCCATTGATGCAGGTTAAGCAGGATGAGCCCTACAAGGCACATTTAAAGGAGTACAGGAGACTAGGGGATGATTTCCACTCAGCCATGTCCTTCGCGTAGTTCTAAAATATGAAGAGAAGAAACCGACCAAGAGGGCCCATGAGGTCCATGACACATAATCTTGAGTTGCAATGTACCATTGGGAAAGTCATTATTCCCAACTTTGATGGGGGCTCTAAATGCTCCATTAGATCATGGGTGGAGAAGCTTGACACTTTCTTCCAACTGCACCAGATGACAGAGACAGATGCCATTAAATTGGCCACCTTGCACTTGTATGGCGAGGCCCATGAGTGGTGGTACCATGGGTTAGTCACTTTGGGACATGTCGGGGTTACCTCCTACTTGTACTTCACACAGAGACTCATCGAGAGATTGACAGGAAGGACCCTGAGCTTCACTTTAGAGAGTGACAGGAAGGACCCTGAGCCCAGAGACCTATATATCTGAGTTTCAGAGGTTCATGGTGATGGTATCATACATTTCATAGGGTCATCTGGTGATGTTGTTTGTTGAGGGGCTAATGGATCCTCTATGAGGATGGGTCAAGGCCTACAAGCCTACCTCTTTGCAGGATGTAGTCAGCAGAGCTTGGGATATGTAGGATGAAATACCTAAAAGACGGTTTCCACCCAAACCCACTTTTACCCCGAGGACTAAGGACATTATAACACCTTAAAGAGATTGGTCCAGCAAGCCCAAACTAGATGAAGAGACCAGGAGAGAATTGAGGAAAAATAAATTGTGTTTTAGCTGTCAGGATCCATGGGCACCAGGGAACAGATGCACTGGGAAGGACATAATGGGAAAGGCCCATTACATTGAGGTATAATTTGACAGTGACAGTGATGAGGATGAGGAGATGGAGAAAGCACAGGACTAGGGACATCCAAAATTAGTAGAGGAGTCTTCACAGGTTGGGGCTAAGGACCCATTCATGGCTTCGATGTCAGGATTTCCGAGATATCATACCTTCAGGGTCAGAGGTGTCCTACAAGGGAACATGGTGACAATATTGATTTATGGAGGAACATCCCATAACTTCATTGACAGTAACATGGTCGAGAGTAGAGGAATTTCGACAAATGAATTCGATGAGTTCACAGTAGTCATACCAAGAGGCCACCAGATGAGTTACACCAAGTGGATTCACAAGCTCACAATAACCATGGGAAGCTACTCAATGACAGATGATTTCATTGTGGTGGACATACCAGACACAAATGTAGTGTTGGGCGTTCAATGGCTTTACTTTATTGGGAAATACACTACTGATCAGAGGACCATGGAGATGGAGTTGACAGGGTCAGATGGAAAGAAAGTGGTCCTACGAGCCATGCACCAGTACCCACTGAACATTGTTTCATCGCACAACATAGAGGAAGTTATGAGGCATGGTGATATAGAGTGGGTTGTAGAGTGTTTTATTTCTGACAAAGAGCCTCCTGACTGTCTACAACAACTTCTAGAGGACTTATAGGTATTACTCCGCAAACATCATAAAGTATTTAGTGACATTCCTCCTAGCATTTCACCTGATAGAGGTTTTGATCATATCATAGAGCTAGAGGATGGGGTCCAAGAAATTATCACAAACCCCTATCAACACCCTAAAATTTACAAGGACGAGATTGAAAAAACCATTAAAGAATTGTTGAAAATGGGCCACATTCACCCTAGTTCCAGCCCATTTTCCTCTTCCATTGTCTTATTCAAGAAGAAGGACGGTACTCTGTGGATGTGTATCGACTACATGGCCCTAAACAAGAAGACAATAAAAAATCAGTACCCCATACCCATGATCGATGAATTAATGGATGATCTCAGGGGAGCCAAATTCTTCTCAAAGATTGATCTTCAATCAAGGTATCACCAGATCAAGGTACGAGAGTAGGACGTACCTAAGACAACCTTTAGATGCCACTATGGACATTATGAGTTTTTGGTCATGCCATTCCTAACTAACACCCCTGCCACTTTCCAGTGGTGCATGAATCATGTGTTCAATAAGAAGCTAAGAAAGTTCTTATTGGTCTTCTTTGATGACATCCTCATATACAACAAAACATGGTAGGACCATCTACGACATTTGGATGAAGTAATTGGTATTATAGAAAGTCAACAGTTGCATGCGAAGGAATCCAAGTGCGAATTTGGTATGACATAGATTCTCTACTTGGGGCATGTGATTGGGATGAACGGGGTATAGGTGCACCAAGAAAATATCAGGGCGATCATTGAGTGGCCAACTCCTAGGAATGTGACAGAACTGAAGAGATTCCTCGGTCTTTTCACTTATTATAGGAAATTTTTTAATGGATTCTCACAGTTGACAGTGCCATTGACCGATCTCACCAAAAAGGGGGATTTCATTTGGATAAAGAAGGCCTAGGAGACATTCAAGAAAATGAATTAGGTGATGAGCTCATGCCCTATTTTAGCACTCCCTGATTTCACTCAGCCCTTTGTCTTAGAGTGTGATGCTTCAGGAATTGGTATAGGATATGTATTGATGCAAAATGATCACCCCATAGCGTTTGAGAGATGCAAACTCTGAGAGTATGAGCGACATTAATTCATATATGACAAAGCGATGTTGGACATAATGCATGCTTTGACAAAATTCCGACAGTACCTGGTGGGGAACAGGTTCAAGGTAAAGACCAATCACAATAGTTTGAGGTTCCTCATGGAGCAAAAGGAGCTGAGCGAGCGACAACAAAAATGGATCAGTAAAATCTAAGCCTACGATTTTGAAATTGAGTATGTGAAAGGAAAAAATAATGTGGTTGTTGACGCCTTATCGAGGATACCCACTCTCTCTCTCATGGAGATTTCAGTGGAATGGAAGGCACTTCTATTGGTAGAATACTCCAAAAATAGGTTTTCTTGCAAGATACTTGATCGTCAGGTCTTCGATGACAGGTACAGAGTTATTGACAACATCATATATTATAAGGATCATATCTATTTAGTACCAGAATCTGAGTTGAAAGGCAAAATTTTTCATGCAGCACATACTTCTCCTTTGGCAGGTCATCCAAGATACCTGAAGACTTATAGACAAATTCAGGAGAGGTTCACTTGGAAGGGTCTCAAGGTTTATGTATTGAAGTTTGTAAGGGAGTGCCACATCTGTCAGCAAAACAAGGTGGAATATACCCACCTAGTAGGATTGCTCCAACCGCTTCCCATTCCTGAACAAAAATGGGAGAGCATTTCGATGGATTTTATCACAGGGTTGCCTCTGGTTCAGGAGAAATATTGTATCTACGTGGTGGTTGAAAATCTTATTAAATTCACCCATTTCTTTGTCATATCATTCAAATACTTTGCAACACAAGTAGTGGAGCGGTTCTTCAAAGAGGTATTTCGGCTGCATGGGATGCCCAAGACAATTGTCAATGATTGAGACAACAGATTCCTGGGAGGCTTTTGGAAGGAGTTGTGCAGACTCGTAGGGACAAAGTTAATGCCTAGTACCAGGTATCACCCTCATACTGATGGGAAAACAAAAATTGTGAACAAATGGCTCGAGGGGTATTTGAGAAATTATGTATCGGGGCAACAGAAGGCATGGATCAAATGGTTGCACTTGGGTGAACATTTCTATAACACCACTTATCACATGTCAATCGAGATGACACCTTTCAAAGCTTTGTATGGTTATGACGCCACCACCTTTATGGATCAATAATTTTGGGACAACCGGACACCCAAAGCAAAAGATTGGATTCAGGAGAGTTAGGACATCTTGCGAACTCTCAAAGATAACCTGCAAATGGCATAGAATTAATAGAAGATGTACACTGAAAAGCATAGAGTGGAGCGCAGTTTCGAGGTGGGAGACTTGGTATATCTCCACTTGCATCCATACAGGAAATCATCCTTGAAAATGAAAGAGTAAGAGAAATTGAAGCCATAATTCTATGGTCCCTACAGGATTTCGAGGTGAGTCGGGAAAGTATCCTATGAGATAGAGCTTCCAGAGGGGTGCAAGACACACAATGTATTTCATATTTCATGCCTAAAGAAGGAAGTGGGACAACATGTTGTCATTTCTACAGAGCTTCCACTTTTGGATGAGGAGGGACAATTGATTCTAATTCCAGAGGAGGTGTTGGAGACTAGAGAGTGGAAATTAAGGAACATGAGCATCAAAGAGTACCTGATCAAATGGAAAAATCTACCTATCAAGGACGCTACTTGGGAAGGAGAGAAGATATTGCAACATCATGGATTTAATTTGATTGAGGACAAACAATATCAGGCAGGGAGGATTGTAATGTCCCCGTTGTCCTAGGAAGCATAAGGAATGGTTCTGCTAGCCTAAATTGGTTCCCGTAGGCTAAGTCAGAAAAGTTACCTAGGGAACTCAACCTTTTCCTAGGAAATGATTTTATAAAGTGAAAAGGGGAAAAGGGGAGACTTGGGTCTTAGGAAAAATAAAGTCACTTAAAAATTATAAAGTGTGCAAACATAAAGTGACTTTAAAATAAAACTAAAATTAAAGTGAGAGGGATTTAATTCAATGAAGAAATAAAAGAGGGGAAAAGATAGTTTTCTAGGGTTTTTTCTTGGAAACCTTTTCTTTCATCTTTGGTTTCGATGTTGCAACGATACACCCTAGTCAGATTCAAGGACGCGATCATCTCAGATTTCGTCATTGGGCTTAGTGTTACCTATTCTCATCTCCTTGCAATCGATTTCTGAGAGGGAGGCTGAATTTCCTTGTGTGATGGCTAAGTTGGGAAAGACAATGGTTGATTTTCTTTTAGGAGACTGATATCTCTCTGTAGCGGATGAATATCCTCATAATGGGCGCATTCAACCATATATGGGTGAATTTTCATGTGGGAGGACCAATTTGTATTGTGGTAAGTGTGCCCCTCTTATGGTTGTTGATATATTTTGGAATCTGGGTGATTTTTTTGTTGTGGTCGAGCCACACCATTTATGGATGTATCCTCCTTTTCCTAGGCACAACGTACTTCATTGGTGGAGTGATTTGGGGAGTGGGATATTTTTTGTTTCAGTGCAAACCCCTAACATCGATTGGGTGGCTCATTAACTCAAATATAGGCTCATCTATGAACTTACACACAAAGAATATTACTGTTGAGTGAAGTTTGATATTTATTCCAGAACTGGGCACATTTCCTCTGATCTCTAAGCATGGAAGCTTGTCATTATTTGTGGGGGAATAGATATTATGTTTGGGGGCCAATGCCATCACTCATATCCAGCATACAAGCTTGGTATTTTCTCTATATATTGGTTGCTGCATAAACATATATATATCTTAATGTAATTCTCGAAGCTTCGCATCTCTATTATGTGGGTTCATTCTACACAGCTGGGACACATTCTCCCTCTAGGTTATATCCTTCATTTCACTCTTTTATAATTGCTTGTTGTTGTATAAAATAATTTTTGAAAGTGAATTTATATCAACACTATAAAATTCAGTGTGTTACCTTCACAACATTATTGAAACAAGCATCACATCCTCTTCATTCTATATTTGCAGTGATATATTTCCATATTGGTTGTTATTGGATATTGTCTTTGAATGGTTAAAATTTGTCTCAGTACAAGAAACATTAATATTGCATTTACATCAGTTTGGGTTCCAACTACTTGAAGAAACACATCAGGGACAAACCATCTTTAAAATCAGAAAAATTGCCAAAATATAAAGAGATATCTAGTTGGGATATTTCAAGAGTGTCAGGTGCAGTGGTTCTGGTGAACGAATTCTTCTTCTAGTCTCAACTCCTGCATATTTGTTCCTGATAATCTGATCTGAGGGATGCTTCTTTTGTATTCATTTGCTAGGTGTATTTGGAGGTACTTGTTGTTCTTTCTCTTCTACTACTATATGATCTTCTTCATATTCCCTTTTTTCTACTTATTCATCATTTACTTCTTATTTGTAAACCTGTCCCACTAACTCCTTTTCTTCTTCCTTTATTTTCTGTCCACTTGTCTCATCAACCATTACATTGATGCTTTCCACAACTTTGTTGAGTCTTATATTGAAACATTTGTATGCTTTCCTTGTACTCGAGTACCCAACAAGTATTCCTTTGTCCAAGAGAATCAAACTTTCCAATTATGCCATCTTCTCTTTTGATGTAGCATTTTCTTCCAAAAACTATGAATTGCTTCACATTCATTGGTCTTCCTTTCCATAGTTCATAGGGAGTTTTGTCACTATTGTTTTTTAGCATTACTCTGTTTTGAATGTGAAATGTTGTATGCATTGCATGTGTCCAAAATACATATGTCAACTTAGAATCCATTAACATTTTTCGAGCCATTTCATGTACTATCATGTTCTTCCTTTCGACAACTCTGTTCTGTTGAGGTGTCCTAGCAATGAAGAACTTCCTTTTTATTCCATGCTTGTTGCATAAATCCATAAATTCCTTTGAAGTAATCTCTCCTCCATTATTAGATCTCAAACATTTGATTTTTGAATCCATTTCATTGTATACCTTGAAGTTTTCAAATGATTTTGACTTCTTCCTAAGAAAACAAATTGCAGTCATTCTTGCATAATCATCAACCAATAACATAAAATATTGCTCACATTTTAAACCCTTTTTTCTAGTTGGTCCAACTAGATCAATATGCACAGTTTCCAGTGGTCTTGTTGTGGAATATTCCTTTGATTTGAATTTGGTCTTTATTTTCTTTGATTTTTGATAATGCTTGCATAAGGTGTTGGTTGGCTTCGTGATCTGGGGCATTTCTTTGACTTCTTCCTTTTTGCTGATTTTGACAAGGTTTTCAAAGTTTATGTGACCCATTCTTATGTGTCATAGCCAAACTTCATCTTCCTTTCCTAGACAACACTTTTCATTTCAAAATTCACTTAACACATATATGTTGCTTGAAGTTCTTACAGTTATTGCAACCTATCGACCTGAACCTGCACTTCTTATCTCGTACTTTTTTTAATCAAACATAAGTTTGTGACCTTGGTAACACATTTGACTTACACTTAGAATATTATGTTTCATATCTTCCACTTTTCATTTCAAAATTCACTTAACACATATATGTTGCTTGAAGTTCTTACAGTTATTGCAACCTATCTACCTGAACCTGCACTTCTTATCTCATACTTTTTTTAATCAAACATAAGTTTGTGACCTTGGTCACACATTTGACTTACACTTAGAATATTATGTTTCATATCTTCCACGAGTAGATCATTGTTTTCCTTGGTATCCTTATTTCCAATTCTGACTGTGCCCTTTCCAATGATTCTAGATGAGTTGTCATTTCCAAAAGAGACTGATCCATATTTTTCTTTTCTCAATGTTATAAACCTGTCCTCGTCACTTGTCATGTGCTTTGAGTAGCTACTTTCAACATACCAACCATGTTTCTTGTGTTTAACTTGTAGATAAAGTGTGCATTCTTTGTTGTTATACTGATTATTCTTTCTTATCCATATTCTATGTTGAGGTTCTTGTCTGTGACTATTGTTATTCTATTTTGATTCTCTAGGAGGGACTATCATTCTACAATCTTTGGCCATGTGTTCAAAGTTGTTGCACGTGTAGCATTCCACTTTAGTGCTCAAAGATTCAAACCTATTGTATCTTCTTCTCTGTGTTTCACTAGATCTTCTTGGATAACCATTTTGTGCATGAATTTCATATTTGTTTATGTTTCTGCTATTTTCTATGCAATTTCCAACTTTATGTCCAAAATTATTACATGAATAACATAAATCAAAGAAGATAGTTTGATACCTAGTATTTGAAGATCTTCTGAAATGAGTTACTCTTATGAACCCATATTCTTCTTGAAATCCTTTTCATTCTGACTGTTGCAAATTCTGGAATCTAAATCTTCTGGGTGGTGGACCATCTCTTTGATGAAACCTCTTGTTTTGTTCCTTCTCAGGAGATCCTTTGACTGTCTCTGGATAACTTCTTTATTTATTTTTTTGATCTGTAGTTTTGGATCTTGAGCCTCTTTCTGTCTGATTGTATCCTAGCCCAGACTTTTTATGATGTGGCCTCTGACTGTTAATAATGTTATCCAAAACCTTAGAGATATTATGCATGTTTTTCTGTTGAAGGTATTTTCTCAATGTGACAATCTCTACTTCCAAATTTCCAATGATCCTATCTTTTCTTCCAACTATTCTTTGAGTGATTATTCGATTCTTTTGTCTTCTTCAAATTGAATTTTTAAATTAGAGATCATCTTCTCTAATTATTCAGAGTTGGAATTTTTTGTTACCTCTTTTCTTTTTAGTTCTTCCTGTAGTGATTTGTTTTTCTTATTTTCCCTTTTCATAACATCCATGACACTCAAAAATTATTCTCTATAGTCAACTTCTAGCTCTTCATATTCTTCTTCGGTGTCTTCTTTATTAGATTCTTATACTTCCATGAGTATAACTCTTTATGTCTCACTTTCACTGACTTCATCTTCATCTGATGAGGAGTTTTCTTCTTTGGTGCATAAACTTTTATTGAAGACTTTCTTTTTGGTTATTTTTCCTTTGTATATTTATTTTCTATTTGAATCATCTTCTTCATTTCTTTTATTTTTCTTATCAGGATATTTGTTAGCAAAATGACTAATACCATCACAATTAAAACAAATCAATGGAAGCTTACCTCTATATCTGATGCCAGTTCCCTTTTTCAGTCTTCTGACAAAGTTGGCTACTTCTTCATCGTCTTCTGAGATGTTGTTGTTGCCGCTATCTTATTTTTCCTTTTTCTTTGACTTCTTGGATGCTTTGAATTCTTCTTATTTTGTAATTGGATTCTCCTGTTCGGTTCTCATTTCATAGGCTATAAAAATTCAATGTAGTTCATACGTGCTTATTCAATCCATATATGTTATTTCTTCTAGTGATGAGACCTTAGGGTCAAATCTCATTGGAAGAGATCTTTGTACCTTTTGAACAATTATAGATTCATCAACTTCTTCTTCCAATCCTCTGATTGCTTTCACTATTTCATTAACTCGTAAGAAGTAAGTTGCAATATTCTCATCTTACTTCATCTTCAGATGTTCAAATTGACCTCTGTTAGTTTGAAGCTTTGTTTCCTTGGATTTTTCTGTTGGATTACTGAGAGGAGGGGTGAATCAGTAATAGAGAAATTTAATCCCTTTTAACCATATAATCCAAGTGTTATATCAATGAAGCATTATTATCCAATAACTGCAGAGTAAATAAGCAATGAACAAATGAACAATCATACACATACATAGTACACCAGT
>ML831655.1:36212-61394 GCA_009831015.1 Picea engelmannii | reverse complement strand
TAAGTCACTTCCAAGTTTAAAGTTTTTGAATTTGAATTTATGCAAGTATTATGTTTTTGGAAAACAATGTAGAAAAAAGTTTAAAATAAGAAGACATATAAGAAAAGGTGTCCTTGATTACATTGATTCAGATGTTTGGGGACCATCCCATATGGTTTATTTTGGAGGATCATCATATTTTGTGACATTTATAGATGATTACTCTAGAAATGTTTTGGTCTATTTACTTAAAATAAGAGCTGATGTATTTAATACTTTTAAGTAATTCATATCTTTGATTGAAAATAGAACTGAGAAATCAATCAAGTGTTTAAGAACAGATAATGGAGGTGAGTTTACATCTATGGAATTTGAAAACTATTGCAAGGAAGCTAGGATCAAAATACATAAGACCAAGATTTATACTCCTCAACAAAATGGTATTGTTGAACACATGAATAGGAATCTTCTAGAGAGAGCACAGAGCATGCTCAGTAATTCCAAGTTGCAGCATGAATTGTGGGAAGAATAATTTCTTACAACATGCTATATGATAAATGAGTCACCATCAAATGTAATAAATTGTAATGTAACATCCTCGGCCACCAACCTCTATCAGGAAATGCTACCTAAAGAAACTTCCATGCTTTGATACCAATTTGTAACACCCCCGACCACCCAGGCTATGACATGCTACCTCATGGAACTAACAATTATCATATTCCTATAAATATAAACATAAACGGAAAACATATTCTGCTAATACACACGCTAATGCAGAAATAACAGTAAAATCATACATGTTGTAATCACAGGAAAAAACTATAAATATAACAGCATATGTAGGCAATACTCATCAACATAGCATGTACAAATACAAAACATGTAAATGAAAAGAGAAATGGATACTTATCTTTTAATTGAAGTACACCAACTCAGGCAGACCATCCAAGAACCTCCCAGCCATAGACCATGTTTCTCATCACTCTCAGCAATGGGTCACCCCCAAAATGGGACTAAACTCCACCAGGAAACGGATTTCTAGGATAGGAAGGGACAACAAGATGTTGTAGAGTACAACAAGAAGGATTTCCTCCAAGGATCCACTTACGCCCATAACTCACAGACTCTCATTCCCCATATGCATGTCCACCCCAGGAGGGTCCACCTTCATTGTCACATAGTTCATCACCTACTACACCTCCCTTCCATGGCTTCAACAACAAGCCAGATCAAGAATTATCATAATTTTGTAGCTGTTATTGGGCTTCCTCCAGGAGAAATCACTTCCCTAGCATCCTCTCTCACCTAGATATAGTTTCTCACAGGCCTAAAAATCTTTTTTTTCAATCCAACTCCTTAGCAAATACAACAACAACATTCAGTTAATGCACATGTGATGGAAACAACTGAAAATAGGTAAGGACATAGAATATGGCAACAAGCTATGCTCAGCTAAGGAACTGCATTGGCAATAATAGCCAACCTATAAGACACATCACAGGCTTAGGAAAATACAGGTGTGTCGGGCTTCACAGGAAATACACATGATAACTCAAGTATAACTGCAAGTTCCAAAGGTGCGTGCATGTTCAGAGGTCAATAATGGAGATCATTATCAGTGTGTGAGTGTGTGTGTGCATGGGAATAATGACCATAATGGAGAGAACCCCATGAATGAACAGACTTTCAGACATAAAACTGCATGCGCCCAGGTTGACACATATCTTCCTGAAGCTGTATGAGCTCCAATTAACATTTGTTCCCCACCATAGGAACCTAGGACAACATAGGTTATGTCCAAACCTTAGCCTCTAGGAAATAATAATATAATAGTATTCCCTTAGAGGTAAGTCCTCTAGCTTATCTCATTTTCCTAGACTCTTACCCCCTTCCCTTTCCATACCTAGTGGAGCTTAGTCCCCCATAACTCTTTCTTCATGGTCAGTCTACATGCAATGATGTAATTATATTAATGATGTGAGTATTTACATATACAAAATCAGGATTAATGGCCTTAACATCTAGGCTTCCAACCTATTAAACACAAAAGCCTTCTAGCTTATTATAACTTGGATCACCATCCTATCAAACAAGTTTACAATTCATAATTACAATTGGAGTTCTACCTGGGGATATTACAATCCCCTCCTCGTATTTTTGTGTTGTCCTCAGTGGAACTTGTTTATACATATACAATTCAAAAATTCTTCAAAAAGATCCAAGCTTTATCTATTGGAAGCATGTTATCCACCTGGTCCTCTACTTTCAAGCACCAATTCTGGTGTTCATAGTGTAGCTGAAATTCAATTTCTCTATTCCATAGAGCTGCTTTAGGAAAGCATTCAAATCATTATTCCTTATTAAATCCTTCAGTTAAACCTCATTGAAAACACTAATTGGTTGTAGATCCACGACGTTCCACCCAGCCTTAGATCTCACTGTTGATAAAATCTCAATAGGGGCTATGACTCCACAGACATAAACACTCTGCTAATACACCTATTCATTCCAAAGAAACATTAGAACATACATGAAATATATATAGAGGAAATTCTAATAACATTATAAGTTGTATACAAGATACACAACATACAATGAATAGAGAATTGATACTTATATTTTGATTGAGAAGACCTTCCACCCTTGAGCAGGGCTCTGACTCCATCATGGAAATGGATTCCCAAGATAGTCACAATCCACAATCCATATTAACATGGTATAGGCCAAGGTACCAAACCTCAACAACACTCCAACCAATGGTCTCTCATTCCCCACATGCCTGTACAACCCAAGGTAGTATGCACCTTCCTTCCAGGGCTCCAGCACAGGATGGACAGGAAGTCTCAAAGAACAATGGCTCCAAGAGTTCCAAATTACCTCAAAGGTATCCAAGTACCCTCCAGGCCTCATATCGGGGGACCTTTACCCACACTTCTCCCTCCTGGCCTCCATCCTTCTCCCAAGAAACCCAAGGAGAAGTGTGCACACACCCAGATCCACCGGGGATCTATAGGGTAAGATTTGTTGTCTCCAATCACCATCTTCGCTAACCTATTATTGTTATTCAACATTCCAAATTTAGTCAATATCATCTCATCTGCATCACCCACATGCAGTTATCATGAGAGAACATAAAACAATTCATTTAGGAACTCAAACTTAGTTCAAAGGGGAATTCAATTTTTCCCCAAAACATGATATTCTATTTCATAATTCTTCTCATTTCCATATTAGGAGTGCAACCTTCCTTGTGTTTTTACACAAGAACCAAATTGCATGCCATTTTTCTTGCAATGCTTCCTCTTTCATACAACCAACAAATTGTCAACATTTCTTGTACATCATAGTCTCATTGCAATATGTACAAAAATCTTATGAAGTGTCCTTATAATTGTCTATAACTAACAATTCAATCACACCTACAAAACAATTTATTAGATAGAAAGAATTATCATTCTATGCATACAACTGTTGTTACACATCAAAATTACTCACTTCAATAGTGTCGCAAGTGTCGTCATTACAAGTGTTGTAAGTGTCGCATATTGACCACAAGTGTCACAAGTGTTGCAAAAATCATACTTCCATCTTGCCTATGTTGTGCCTATAACGACATCATAAGGACACTTAAGACACCTCAAAGACTAGTTTTGAAGAGGAGAAATCACTTGACAAGGAGTACAAGCCTTTTGCCACTGAAAAAACTACTTAAAAATGATTTTTGGAAGGCAACGCTCGATATGCCCCCAGCTTGAAAAGCTAGTGGCTTAACTCTAGAATGATCATCAAAGGCTGGAGACATGCCCCCCCAAGCTTCAATCCATTCATCAACTTTGAAGTTGTCACCAATTTCTGTACTAGATGAAGAAAAATGATACAGGTGGATGAAATGAAGGTTCAAATACGAGACCTAACGAAAGACTCGACTCGACATCTACGAGATCTGGTGAAAGACTCAACCTGAAAGGAGAGGTCACTGTTTCCTTTTTTAACGATCTTGACACAGGAAAAGAACTGTGCTCAAGGCTCTGGGTTTAATCCTTGGATTTCTGTTTCATTTTTTAACGAGCTTGCCACAGAGAGAAAAAATATGCTCAATATAACTCACCTTCGGTGAGTCCCTCTTCCTTTGTTTAACGAACTGGAAGAATTAAGGGCATTTATCCTTCTCCTGCGAAAACTCCTCCAAGTAATGAGGCCATCCATTTTGATTGGGGTGTGCTAATTGGACCTCGTCTTCCCTCTCACATTCCTTTCAAGATCATAGTATAGGTTTTTGGTTGGGCCATTCCTCAGACACTGATAGATGAAGGTTTGTTCGTTAGTATTTTGTCCTCTATTGCTTGGCAAGCTTTGGGTTATCCTAAGCTTGTGCTGGTTACCCAGACTATGTTCTCTTTCAACAGAAGAACCAGTCACCCTTTAGGGATCCTTCCTCAGTTTCTGGTAACTTTGGGAGGTAAAACAATTTTTATTGATGTTATGGTAGTCCAGGACCCCTTGGATTTCGATTTACTCCTTGGGAGATATTATGTCTATTCCATGAAAGCTATTGTGTCCACTCTTTTTTGTGTGATATCTTTCTTGCACGATGGAAGAATAGTGATTATTGATCAACTTTCATTTGTTGTCCTTGAATTTACCATCAACCCAATGACCTCCCTAAAAAGGTCTTATATGCAGTCGGTATCACCCCTGCCACAGGTCAATTATGTGGCATTATCTCCCATGACTTCAACTTCTGATGACTTAGATATGGTAGTTGACATGGTGTTCTCTTCGGTAGGGCTATTGGAGCTTGATCTCCTTACCCTTGGTGAGACCCTCGACATGTGTTCCTTCCAGAGAATTCTTCTTCCATCCAATGAAGATCTCTTGGAAGCCATGACCAAGTATTTTCCCTTGACATGGTGTCCTTCTAGAGCGTTATCCTCTTGGAAGCCTTGATCAAGAAGAGTCCACGAGCATAGGTTTTCCTCTTTGTGGAAAGCTCGTTAAAAAATGAAATAGAAGTCACAAGCATAGTTTCTCTTCTCTGTGGCAAGCTCGTTAAAAAATGAAACAGAAGCCATGAGCATAGTTTTTCTCTCTGTGGCAAGCTCGTTAAAAAATGAAACAAAAATATGGGGATTGAACCCGGAGCCTTGAGCATAGTTCTTTTCCTGTGTCAAGCTCATTAAAAAATGAAACAGTCACCTCTCCTGTCAGGTCGAGTCTTTCTCTAGATCTCGTAGATGTCGAGTCAAGTCTTTCGTTAGGTCTCGTATTTGAGCCTTCATTTCATCCACCTGTATCCATTTTCTCCATCTAGTACAGAAATTGGTGACAACCTCAAAGTCATTGAATGAATTGAAGCTTGGGGGGGCATGTCTCCAGCCTTTGATGATCATTCTGGAGTTAATACAATAGCTTTCAATCTAGGGGAAGAGTATCAAGCTTAGTCTTTGTTATTTTTCACGCTCATAAATACATGAGAATGTAACCAAGTAGAATTTTATCACTTTTTCAGACTCGTAAAGGATATATGAAAAAGGAACCCCTTGGAGTCGTCTTTAAGCTCTTTTCAAACTCTCTAAACATGAAAAGATTGTTGAGTGATCTTGGTTCCTTTCCCACTTGTTAAAAGGTTTGAAAGGGCATCTTTCGAGTGATAATTTATCTCTTTTTCGGCCTCGTGAGACTAACATTACGAAAAAGGACAATCCTAGAGTTGTCTTTAAGTTGTTTTTAGACTTTCTAAAGATGAAAAATCATCGAGTTTACCTTCTCTAGACTTGTTAAATAATCATACATTGAAGGGCACATACGGGACCGAACCCTTACTTCTTCTAGTTCGTTAAACAAAGGAAGATGGACTTACTGAAGGTGAGTTATATCAAGCATGTGTTACCCTCCTTGAGCTCATTAAATTAAAAAGAGGTACTCGTCTATCTGGATGGGGGGAAAAATTAAAGGAAGCAAGCCAAGCAGTTTTTGAGAACTTTACCAATAACTCTTATGGTTGCCCTTGAACATGACACTTTGTCTTTGCATGCATTTTAATCCATTGAACCTCTACACTGAGCCAATCCTCTAAGTTTTTTTACTCCTTTGGGTCACCTGACGAAAGTCACAACATCCACTGAATCATAAAGTTTTGGTCCATGTCATGTTTTTGTTGTTGTGCCTCAGTGTTCAAGGGAAGTATCTACCTTGAGAGTCAACCATTACAAATATCTCGTTTCAATACCTGTGTCAGTCCATGTTCATTTGATCTACCAATTACATCTCTATGTCAGTTTCGTTTCATTGATAAGGGATACTTCAAGGCCCTCCTTCGACTATTCTATTCTTGTCGACTTCAACACATTATCCAGGAACTAGACATAGAAACCAGTTAGTACCTTGGGACCTGCATGCCTCAAAGTCAGGCCTCCTCGTGTCCGATAGTGAGTTTACATCATTGATCCCTGATCGGGTGATTCCATGGATGTTCAACTTCATCTCATTCATTCACATCTGCTGGAATGTACTAGGGTACCTTGGGAATCATTGACATCAATGGTGATTTCCCTCGCACTTGTTAACGGTTTACATCATTGACCGGTAATCAAGTGGTTTCTTCCATTGTCAACATCAGGACATCTATTCACATGGTTAGATTTGTACTACATCGAGATTGGTAAGAAGACCCTGGGTTGAGTCATTCACTCTGATATATACTTTACCCAGGTTGTGACGAAGTTTCTCTTGAATATTGACACATATACTATCACATAGATCCACTTTGTATTGGTTTGTGTCTATGTCTTGTCATCTCATAGATCCATAGTGTATTTTTCGTGGCTACAATCAGCTCATTTCATGGAAGTATAGATCCAAGTTGTATGTTTAGTGGCTATGCCTTTTTGTCAGTATAATTATGGTTTCGTAGTGTATTCTATGAAGGACATACCTGAAAAAGTCTTTATCACTCAAGCATAGGTATGCCTTCTTTGGGTTTGAAAAATGTCATAATATTTGTTTGATGGTTGTGTGCATCTTTTTCTAGCCTCTCTCCGTCCATACCCTTGCTCGAAAAAATCTACAAACTACTTCAGTCATCATTGTCTTCTGACTTTTCACTTTGGGGGGAAATCGGTTACACATCAAAATTACTCACTTCAATAGTGTCGCAAGTGTCATCATTACAAGTGTTGTAAGTGTCGCATCTTGTTCGCAAGTGTCGCATCTTGACCACAAGTGTTGCAAAAATCATACTTCCATCTAGCCTATGTCGTGCCTCTAACGACGTCATAAGGACACTTAAGACACCTCATAGACTAGTTTTGAAGAGGAGACATCACTTGACAAGGAGTACAAACCTTTTTCCACTGAAAAAACTACTTAAAAATGATTTTTGGAAGGAAACACTCCCCTACCCACTGTCAGGGAGCATCGATGCTCCCTAGCCTTCTTTGAGAGAGCATTGAAACACTCTGTGTACCCTTTTGGGGGAGCACTACCCTTCCTGGGTGAAATTTGGTTTGTTGGAGGAAATCAGGGGAGAATCCCCTCAATCTCTGAGGTTGGTTGGGTTCAAATATGAGTTCAAGGCATGCTCTTAGGGAAGATCCAGAACTGAAGGAGAGGAATCCTCAACTTATCCCAAATATATTTCAAGTGGTTGGGCCTCTCCAAGATTATATAAGGAGGCCTTCTCATGGTGAAAGGGTACATGATACATGAAAAGATTGGAGGTATGAAACCTATGATCTCATAGGCAACATACAATACATAGATATGGAGATTGAGAATTACACCAAACTTATGATCCCATAAGTGAGATGTCATTGAAGCATAATCAGTGTAGATTACTTGAGCAAAGGGGTTGGGCAAAGAGAGCTAGAAGAAGTTGTTGCACCTTCATCAAAGGATTGTAAGTACTCTTCATTTGTTCTCATTAATATACATACATGATTGGCTTGTTTCTTTCAAGTTTGTGTTTGTTCCACATAAACTTGTCTCTAGTAGATAGATTTGTATTTGGGATAATCTCAGTAGAATAGGAATCTTGTTGTATCCTTTTTTGTTCTATAGGACCTATCGAGGATCTTAGGATTGAATCTCAACTTGGACTTTGCGAGGACAAATTCCATTTGAAAAGGTACACTTTTCTTCTTCCTCTTCATTCATTAGCTTAATTAGATCTAAAATGATGTCAGTGACCAATGATAACACCCTTTCTGTCTTGGTTTTAGGGATCTAGATACCAAGAGGGAATCTTCTTGTCCGCAGGAGGATTCACCTGTAACACCCGTTCATAATTGATATCAGTAAGTTCATTACTTCTTTTTCTGAATAGAAAAATTCTTGTAGTCAATGCTCATGTGACTACTTGACTTGCAACTTTTCTGTTGTAATATCTAAAAAATCCTAAAATGTCCTTAACTTCATGAGTTAACAACATTACAGTTTTTACTAACAATTATTTCCATGCAATAATATATATCCATGTACTTACAAAATACATTGAACAAATGCATTCAAGTATACAATTATATCACTTACTATGCCTAAGTGCAATTCTCAATGCATATTTATTCAATGCATCTTGCATTGAGTTACATAATTCTCTTTATCTCAATCATGTATCTCACCATCCATAAGTTGGAATTCATGCCAATGTCCTGACACATTCCCCACACACTTCCTATTGTTTTTCCAATTAATTGGATGCCTTCCTTTTCGACCTGAACACTACACCAATAATATAATTATATGGTGTTCATTAGTGTTAGAAAAAAGGTTGCAGTCCAAGTTTTATTTAAAGGTAGGAAGCTTTTAGTACCTGTGTGTTTGATAACCTTCCCATATCCATACTTTTCCATATCCAACATTGTCCTAGTCTCATACATGACTAGCTTTACTGGCATTCATCCCTATAACAAGTTTTTATCTTTTATTTCTTTGGTTATTACCTCATAACCAAATTAACATGACATTCTACTATGTAAGTGTGTGCATTCAAAATCTATGAAGATTTGATAACTATAACGGGCCTCTAGCCTTTAACACACCTAGTGGTATTGTATTCTTGTTAATGCACTTAAACAATACCATACTATGTATTATAAGAATTCAATCTCGGGAAATTCTTACTTGAATTTCCGTTTGGAAATTATGAAACATAATTTCAAAAGAGAAATACTTACCTGCATAGCTGTCATTAAAGGAATTTGATGCTACATGATTAGTTGATGATAGTAGAATCTCTCATGCCTCTTTATCAATATTATAATCAACATCCCATCTTTTTGTTTCTTCCTTGCATATGCAGCAACATCATCAACAATACTTGCAAACATGCAAGCATTCTCTGTTTATGGTTGTCCCAGCAAGCCATAACATACTTGTTGCCACATAAATTGCAGCAGCTTCTATCTCCCTATAACACTTTTCCTTGCTAATCCCAGAAGTCTTCAATTCTTCCCGGATTCCTAAATCTTCTTCTGCTCTCACTGTAATCACTGTGCATGATTATTTCCGTCCTAAGAACTTTCTAGCCAAATCACTCTTGTCTACCTTTGCATTTCCATCCAAATACTTATAATGACATTAACCTTCAACTTTTATTTGTTTTCTAGATCCATCTATCCCAACTCACACTTGGATGGATTATAATTCCAATCATGTTGTCTTATAGACTTTGGATCTTCAACATCCATTTCTTTTCGGACTGAACTACTTCAACCCTTTCCTGACTAAATACTTTAGTATTTGAGTTTTCTTACTCTTCTCTTCTCCTTTCCAAATAGCCTCAAACTTGGCTTGCATATCCAATCTCTAGAATACTATAAGGATGCACATATGCCTCCTTCACTAGCTACATAGAATTAATTAAAATTACTTAATACTTCTTTTAATTTACCATCATAATTTCAAGTGATAGTTTTGGAATGTATCAACAATCCTACACTATTCTTGTTGTTCCCCCTAGAGTGTTGTCATGCATTCTTATTAGTTTGATATCTACCTAATGATTTCTTCTTCCATTATCTTAGGATGTTCAAGGACTTGAATCCATACAAGAATCTTTCCTTGTCTACTTTGCATACTTGCAACCACATATTAGGATGATATTAGTTTCTAGCATTCCCCTGTTACTTGGATCCCTCTAATCTAACTCCTTCATGACCCAATTATATTTCCAGTTGTGTTCTCTAAGTAACCTGGGATAGTTAACACCAATTTATTTATTGAAGCAATTGATTTAGCATTTTCTTGACTGATTATATCAGCACTTGGATTTTCTTGAAGAATTAGTACTTTCTTATGTCTTGACCCATCTGATTTTTCAACCTGACAGGAAAAATAAACTTCTATCATGCCATATTTGATGGCCTTCATACCATGCTTCCACTGCACACTTTGTTAGCAATAATGGAGGTGCTACCTCCAATCTATAGGACTGATCTTTGGAGATGTTGTCACTTTCTCCATGCATACATTTCATCTTTATTTATCAAAATATTAGCATTCTGATATATCAATCTGTATAGAACAGGTCTTCAACGAGCCACAATTTCATTTAGGTTTTCCATGTTTCTTATGGGACCCAACATTTGATCCAATAACTTCTGAAAATTTTCAAATGCAAAATGAAGAATTGTCTTTGTCCTTCTTTCTTAGATCTGTAGACATCTCTAGCACTTTTTATGTTTTAAATGTAACCATGACATCCATAAACAAACATACAATAAATTATTGTTAGTTAGAAACATGTTATACCATTTTGGTAACATAGGCACAATTTTCCTTTTATGGTCACCAACGATCTTCTTTCTGAATTTTTGTGATCTAAGCTACTCAATCCTTAATTATGGTTGAAAATTTGGAATCCTCTTTCCAATACCTTTCCATTGATTACTTCCTGGTTCAATTCTGAATCCTGAGTAGAAAGTTATGGACAATCAAAAAATGTTTTTTCAATGATGCAATCCATGTGCAGTTATTCTCCATTCTCAGAGCCAAAATAGCTCTTGGACCTTCATTGGACCCACTCATAAGGTTCACACACTTTCTTTACCACTTTTCATGCAGGTCTGAACAATGAAAACCCCACGAGATTCCTTCCTAAACCCTTTTTGTTTTCTTTAAAATAGTTTTTCGAGCATTAGCCCCTTTCTTTTCATCTGAAAACCCATGTGACCTCAGGCTATAAACAAGTTCTTACTAATATGGCGATTATCCTATGCTTCAGGAATTCGGGCTCCAAAACTTTGGGCTTTAGAGGTTTTCCTTTCTCCTCACCTCATTTCCTTCAGATGTCGAAGTGGATAACTCCCCTAATATTGCTTCTTCGGCGTTTCAAGACTTCGACGCTCCAGAGTTTCGGTCTTTGGAGGTTCTTGAAACAACATACACAATTTCTCCCGAATTCCTAACTTCCACACTTCCTGGGGTCCACTTAATACGATTCACCTGGGGTGCTACATGTTAGCAATATAGAGGTGACACGTGGCCCAATCAACTATTGACGCATGTCAGATTCTCATTGGCACAAATGACCTATCAAACACATGAAATAGATGGAAACATGTCATGCGTACAATGTTCCACATCACCCTAGGTGACATCATCGACCACGTCATTCTCATGCTTCTTGAATTCATAACTTCAGACTTCAGAGGTTTCTACCTCATCACTCTGTGATTTCCCCAAACGTTGAACCGACGAAGTACTGAACCGATGTCTCTTCCGATCTCCAGCGCTTCATACTTTGGTAGTTTTCACAACTTCTTCTAACATTTCCTCTGAACACTAAATTTCCAAACTGGGTAGTTTCCTTAGCTCTGTTGTCATTCCATTATGGTGGTACCATGTTGCCCCACCCATGAGCAACACGTGTCAAGTCACAATTGGTTATAAAGGCCTATCAAAGGCACAAAGTAGGTGACATGTGGTAGGATAGGTTAGGTCCATGTCACCCTAGGTGACATCATCATGTCATGTCACATTGGTGCTTCAGAACTTTGACACTTCGGGCTTTAGAAGCTTTTACATCCACAACCTTGTTAACCTCTGAATGTCGAACTGTCAAACAATTTTTTCCTAGAGTTTCGTGTCTTCGGGGCTCCAGGACTTTGGATATTTCCTCAACATATAATTTTATAACACCCAAACGTCGAACTAGGGAACTTCTGATTTGTCTCTCTCAGGAGATTTATTACTCCGGCCCTCCGAAGTTTCGTCACTTCGGGATTCGAAGAAATTCACACCTTCTTCTCCCATTTCTTCTGAACGTCGAATTCCCGAAGCTCTTAACTTTTTTGGGGTCCACGTAGTACAACTATCATCATATAATATGGTGACACGTGGCATCCCATGTGTCAGACTACTATTGGTCCAACAAGTTCATCAAAAGTACAACTCTAACTAACATGTGGCATGAATAGGGAAGGTCCACGTCACTTCGAGACTTCGGGCTTCGGAAGATTTTACACTTGCATTCCTCAAATCTCCCAAAAGTTAAAATTTTGAACTACTTTACCTTTCAGGGTCCACATGGTACAACTATCAACAATTAAGGTGGTGGCACATGGCATATCTAGGAAGTTTCCACATCACCCTCGTTGATGTCATCATTCCACGCCACTTTGTTCTTTAGCTTTGGGAAATTTCACACTACCACACTCCAATTCTCCTGAACACTGAACTTCTGAACTAGCTGGTCTTATGACATGCGTCTCCTTTAATGAACGGTCTGGATTAACTCCGGACTTCAGGACTTTGGAATTTTGTGCCTTAGCACACTTTGTTTCTCCCGAATGTTGAATTTTCAAACGACAGTGAGATCTACGGCTCATAAGCACCTGTTCACAGATCTGACGGGTGAGATCTGTTTTTGGTCAAATCCGACGGTAAACACTTCTCCCCAGATCTATGGTGTAGATCCTCTTTGAGACTTCATAACTTCAAGCTTCAACTCTTTCTACTCTGTAACACATAAACTTTGTCGAAGTCACAAAGTCTGAAGTACTTCAAGTTAACTCTCACACACCTTTTCCTAGATATGATGGTTGTGAAGGGTCTGCCTTCTCCCGAATATATCCTACAACCCAAATTCAAACCATGCGGCCAAACACAATGATTGTTCTAGTTTCTTTCTATGTTGTCCATAAACCATTTCTTGTTTTGGTTCACACGGTGCCTTCTCGGCACTCAAGGATGTTCTGAGGTTCATACTTGGTCCCTGTTGATAACAATTCACTCTGAAACCTTTGTTTCGTTAACCACTAACATCACCCATATAGGCTCAATGTTGAAACCATGGCTCAAATACCAATTTGTAATGTCTTCAACCACCAACCTCTACCCGGCAACGCTACCTAAAGAAACTTTCATGCTCTGATACCAATTTGTAACACCCCCGGCCACCCAAGTCGGGGCATGCTACCTCGTAGAACTAACAATTATCATCTACCTATAAATATAAACATAAGAAGACAACATATTCTTCTAATACACAAGCTAATGTGGAAATAACAGTAAAAGAATACATGCAGTAATGACAGGAAAAACCCATAAATATAACAACATATACAGGCAATACTCATCAATATAGCATGCACAAATACATAACATGTAAATGAACATAGAAATGGGTACTTATATTTTAATTCAAGAACACCAACTGTGTGCAAACCTTCCAAAAACCTTCTATCTATAGACCATACTTCTCATCACTCTCAGAAGTGGGTCACCCCTAAGCTAGGACTAAACTCCACCGGGCAAGGGATACCTAGGCTAGGTAGGCACAACAAGAAGTTGCACAGTACAACATGAAGGATTTCCTCCAAGGATCCACTTACACCCAAATCTCACAGACTCTCATTCCTCACATGCCTGTCCCAACCAAGGAGTATGCACCTTCACTATCACACAATCCCTCGGCTACTACACCTCCCTTCCAGGGCTTCAACAACATGTTGAATCAGGAATTCTTAGAACTTTGTAGCTTCTACTGGGATTCCTCTAGGAGAAATCACTTCCCCAACATCCTCTCTCACCCGGAGAGAGTTGTTCACAGACATGACAACCTGCTTCTTCAATCAAACTCCTTAGAAAATACAACAACAACATTCGGCTAACACACAGGTGATGGAAACAACCGAAAATAGGTAATGAAATAGAATATGGAAGCAATCCATACTCAGCCAAGGAAATGCGTTGGCAGTAATAGCCAACCGTTAAGACACAACACGAGCTCAGGAAAATACAAGTTTGTTAGGCTTCACAGAAAATACACAGGATAACTCAAGTATAATTGGACGTTCCAAAGGTGCGTGCATGTTCAAAGGTCGATAATGGAGGTCATGCTCAATGCATGAGTGTGTGCACGCATGGGAAGAAGGCCAGAATGGAGAGAACCCCATGAATGAACGAATTTTGCCACATTAAAATGCATGCGCCCAGGTTGACACATGCCTTCCTGAAGCTAAATGAGCTCTGATTAACATTTATTCCCCCCACCCCGCCCATGGGAACCTAGGAAAACATAGGTTATGTCCAAACCTTAGCCTCTAGGAAATAATAATATAATATTATTCGCTTAGAGGTAAGCCCTCTAGATTAGCCCCTTTTCCTAGAATATTAACCCCTTCCCTTTCCCTACCTATTGGAGCTTAGTCCCCCATAACTCTTTCTTCATGTTCGGTCTACATTCGGTGATGTAATTATAATAATAATAATAATATATTTTTAAGGTCACGGGCAAGCCACACCAAATTGATGTATGAGACCCCATTGTTTGTGGGACAAGCGACCCCCCTCCGCCCAACAATTTGACTGGTAAAGTCTACGGAGGTATACATACCCTACCCCCCTCTGGATTTGAACTTGTGACCACTTAAGAGGAAACACATTCTCTTAACCATTAGGCCCACTCAGGTTGTATTATATTAATGATGTTAGTATTTACATATACAAAATCAGGCTTAATGGCCTTATCATCTAGGCTCTCCGGCCTAATAAACACATAATCCTTCTAGCTTATTATAACTCGGCTCACCAGCCTATCAAACATGTTTACAATTCATAATTACAATTGGGCTTCTACCTGGGGACATTACATGTAAGATACAAGAAGAGGTATGGACAATTCATTCATGTCATTATTCAGATCTGATAATATTTGGTTGTGATGCTTATGCTCTTATTTATAAAGATCAATGTTCTAAGTTATATCCTAGATCAAACAGATATGTATTTGTTGGTCATGGTGATGGATTTAAGGGGTACATATTGTGGGATCCTACTTCCCACAAACTCATCATAAGAAGATATGTAGTATTTGATGAATCCTCACTCTTAAAATAAGAATTGGTAGATGTTTAAGAGACATAAGAATAGGTACCGCAAGTTCAACAAATTCAGCTGGAGACTCATCCATATTCAGAAAGGGAGGACCATAAAGAAGTTCCAGAAGAAGAAGATGAAGATGCAAAACATATCCAGGAAACAAAGGATGTGCCTCAACCATCTCTAAGGAGATCTACATGGGTTGGGAATACTTCTACAAGGTATGATGAATATGTTTCATCTGTGGCTTTGGTTTCTATTSATGGAGAACCTAGTTGTTATTGGGAAGAAAWTAAGGTATCCAAAAGTGATCAATGGATAGAATSTAYGAAAGAAGAAATGGATGCCTTAGAGAGGAATAAAACATGGGACCTGGTAGAAATTCCAAAGGACAAGAAGGTTGTTGGTTGCAAGTGGGTCTATAAACAAAGAAAYAGTGTTGATGATAAAGTTGAAAGGTATAAATCAAGACTAGTAGCAAAAGAGTATTCTCAAAAGGAAGGTATTGATTTTCATGAAATATTTTCACCAGTTGTGAAGCTTGTTTAAATTCATTTTGTGTTATCACTCGTTGTTTTACTTGATTTTTAGTTAGAGGATGTAGATGTTAAAAAAATGTTTCTACATGGAGATTTGGATGAGGATATATATATGGAACAACGAGAAGGGTTTTTTCACGATCACAATAACAAGTTTGTTTGCAAACTCAAGAATTCATTGTATGGCTTGAAGTAGTCTCCCAGGAAATGGTACAAGAAGTTTGATTCCATCATGGTGAGCCTAAATTTTACAAGAAGTGAATATGATTAGTGTGTTTACATTAAAAAGTTGAAACAATGCATATTCATTATTTTGGTATTATATGATGACGATATGCTTGTGGAAAGAAAAAGCATGGTCGAAATCAATGGGTTAAAGGCTTAGCTAGCTAGGTCATTTGATATGAAGGATCTAGGATTAGCAAAACAAATCATGGGCATGAAGATACATAGAGACAAGAAAAATGGTAAGTTGTGGTTATTACAACAAAAGTATGTGGAGAAAATACTTACGAGATTCGGTATGAATTATGTGAAGCCTATAAAGATCCATTTGGCTTCCCATTTCAAGATTTATTCAGGTTTGTGTTCTAGTAATGATGAAGAAAATAATTGTATGTCTCGTGTACCATATGCAAATGCAGTAGGAAGTTTGATGTATGCGATGGTGAGTACTAGACGAGATATTTGACATGCAGTTGGTGTTGTCAGTAGATACATGGAAAATCCAGGTAAAGAGCATTGGGAAGCAGTGAAATGGGTGCTTCGATATCTTAGAGGCACAAGTAATTATTCTATCACCTATGTCGGTTCCAGTGATTCAGTTTGCGATTATGTAGATTGAGATCTTGCAAGTAACTTGGAAAAAAGGAGATCCACTTCAGAATATATCTTTACTCTTGCAAGAGGACTTGTTAGTTAAATCTCAAAGCTTTAAAACATAGTTTCTTTATCCACTACTAAGGTAGAATATATGGCTGCTTCACATGCATGCAAAGAGAAAATTTGGTTAAAAGGTTTGTTGGGTGACTTTCGAAGGGTGTAGAACAAGGTGAAAGTATTCTGCGATAGTCAAAGTTCTATTCATTGGGCTAGCAATCCATCTTATCATAGTAAGATGAAGCATATTTATCTTAAATACCATTTTTTAAGACATGTTGTTGATAAAGGGGGAGTGTCTTTGGAAAATGTCCATAAGAAAGTGAATTTTGCAAACATATTTACGAAACGAGTTTTTTTAGAGAATCTATGATGGTGTTTGGCTTGTCTTGGCTTGCAGAAAAGGTGATGAATTCATGTCAAGGTGGAGACTGTTGGAAAAGTGCCAACTAATTTCCCATGCAGTAGCATGCACATCAGCTAAATTTAGAATTTGCATGCATGTACTCTTTAGTGAACAGGTATGTCTGTAGAAGTGTGGATATGCAATACAATGAAGTGTAGTTTGTATGTGAGAAGAGAATGGTTGTATGCCAATTCTCCCTTGAATAATAAGAATAACAATTATCATTGCTTCATGTTTCTTTCACATATTAAGTTTCCAACATAAATCATTGTGTTAAATTGTGTGATTGTTGTTATTAATTTATTGATTATTTATACTATGTTTATGTTTCAGCTGACTAGCATGTGATAATGCACCTATATTGTCCATTTCTTCAACCATGGTACCCACGTTCTACCCTTAACTATTGAAATTCGTCGTTATGCTTTGATAATCCTACGCACTGTCCTTGGGAGTTGAGTATCTAGAGTCTTCAAAGATTTGGATATTAATGGGTTCAATTTCTCATATATCGTCACTTTCCAGCACCTTATTTTACAAGGTCGTAGATTTATATTGGTTGATTAGTGGTTACAACGAGCAATATGAGAACTGCCTTGGGAGGTTTAGTCAATGGTGCTCAACCTATTGGAAGGTTATTTTTATGGTTGAGACAAGATGTTATGAGGGAAGTTTTGACGTCATCCAAAGGCTTTAAAACTTAGACTTAATTTTATCAAAAGATTTTAAATCAAAATATAAAATAAGTGAAATTATTTTCTGAAGTTTTTCATGCATTTCAATATGGGGGACATGTGTAATCTTGTCATGAGTAATAAGTGAAAGTTTAATTTTAATGGGAATCTCGGTTGTTGTCACAATGTGGAGTTTTGGTATTGCAAGTGGCTAGATAACTTCATCCGTCTCTTTTTTTTCTGTTTTCTCGGTTCGAAAACAAGTTGACAGCAGCCCAACCTTGTTGCGCGTGAAGACTCGAGAACGCAGTGATCAGCTTCTGCTCCAAGCGTTCCCTTTGGGTTGGATTTGATTCCGTGAGAGTTCAAAGCATGACGAAGGCATATAAGTTAAGGATCAGGATTTCCTTCTTGAGAAGTACTTTGTATTTCAGTTAAACACTGAGCATTTAAATTATGCAGTATTGCCATATCAATTTCTTAATTTGGATATAGAATCTTAGGTCTGATTAATTTCAAATCACTTTTGTTTTAAAGAAAACTGTGAATTTTTTCTTACGGTGAGGCTGTAAATCTTGTGAGATTGGCTTCTTTCCATATGATTATGAGATATTGACGTAAATAAAATATGTGGGGCAGATTCTTTGTGCTTGGTTTGATTTTCCTACTTATTGTTCAATGGACAAATTCTCCACATATGGGTAAATTCTCCACACGTGGGTAAGAATAAACATTACTCCATAAATTATTTTCTTTTATGCTTGTTACGTGAACCAATCCTTCAGTATCGTGTTTCTTAAACATTTATCACAAGAGTAACATTCACCTTGTCTTCTTGATTGTATGGACACCTCGTAAGATTCTAGCTACACAACTAAATAATACAAATATTCAATATTAATATTCTTTGAACATATTGGGATATAAAATGCATATTTTAAGAATATATATTTATATAATGTGGTTGGATTAAGGAATAGGTCATCATCTATATACTAGCATAGCCTCAAAGTGGCTCGTGTTGCGGTTGGTGAACGCCGAAAGTTATCTGGACAGACAACACTCGTGAATTGAAACGCACAGACAACTGAAACGCACATAGAGCTGAGGAAATCCAAAAGTGAATCTTAAATGTGGTAATTCCAAAGGTTAATCAGTTAAAGGTGGAAATCATATGGTGGTACAGTAATTTCTTAATATGATTAGGTAAATGTTAAAAAGTAAACAGGTAAACTGATGCATTCAAAAATGCAAGGAAGTTATGAAGAGTAAATCACATTCATTGATTTGGGAGGACGAATAAGAATATTCCAACATTAGAATTTTAAATTAAAAGGTGATTAATTGTGCCCATCTCCAATAGGTATACGCCTTTCGGCGTAATAATTCATTAACCATGTGTCGAGAATTAGATAAATGAATGGGTCCTAAGATTCTAGCTTTTTTAAGAATATATATTTATATATCGTGGTTGGATTAAGAAATAGGTCATCATCTATGTATAATTCATTAACCATGTGTCGAGAGTTAGATAAACAAGAGTTGCATGGCAACCTAGTCCCTGCCAGGTAAGATCGTTTATCCTCTATTTACAATGAAGAATTCAAGTTATGGCCCACATAATATAACTTAATTTTTGTGAAATCAAGATTTGTCCTTTCTTGGACAATACGTTGTTTTCACAAACTGTGTTTATGTTTTACATGTGGAATTCTGATAAGTTAATGAATATTATAGAAATTCTATCACCGCCATCTTTGTTGTTAATAAGACTATAAATTCCACGGTGAAGCAAAGGCTGGGCATTGTAAGCAGCCAGCACGTTGACTCTTCGGTCATCAACATCATCGAAGTTGGGATTGTTGTTCTCATCCCGTCTCAG
Source organism: Picea engelmannii (assembly GCA_009831015.1). Taxonomy (NCBI): domain Eukaryota; kingdom Viridiplantae; phylum Streptophyta; class Pinopsida; order Pinales; family Pinaceae; genus Picea; species Picea engelmannii. Next base: position 41,711 of record ML831655.1, on the reverse strand, counting down.
AGTTCTCATTCTTTTTCAAATTCGTGTTTGTCGCTAGATCAAATCTGCAATAAAGACAAGATGCATTCATTCAAATCATATGGGAAGGTAGATGATATTGATCAAGAAAAGTTATCAGTGCAGAAAAGGATGATGAGAAAAATTATAGTAATCTCAGTGACTTTCGTGGTGCTTGTGGCGATCATAGCCTCTGTGGTGGTCGAGGTCATTATTTCCAACAGAAATAAGGGAGGATATGGGTCGGGGACTGGATTTCACACAACCACCAAGCCGTTAAAATCCCTCTGTGACCTCACACTATATCTGACAACTTGCATTTCCAGTCTCTCATCGTATGCTTCATCATCCAATGCCGGCCCCAAGGAACTCACTAACCTGACAGTGATTGTGGCATTGGACGAAGCAAAGAAGGCCTCAGACTGGATTCAGAAAAACAAAAATTGAAAGGGATTCTAATTTCTAACCTACCATAACCCCCCGAAATCACAATAATAATGAACATGTAGAAGAGAGTACTCACAACTAYAGCTACTCATCATMTGCAATAGGATTCCTTGYAACACTTGTMTTTTGATGCCCAAATACTAAATTCATCTACTYCRTCCACCTTGGCATGACACGATCTTCGCATAAACTRCTGGATTTGCATTTGCATTTAGGGTGGGTGTGGTTCTTGTGTTGGAATATATACCTTCTTGAGTGTATGGAACACATTACCCTATAATAAATSAAATAACTCTCAGGMTTCTCAGGACAGGGAAATGGCGAACTCAAYAATTKCAGGCATGGYTGCTTCTTTATCCATAKCCGGATTCAAACCCAGTCGAGGAGCTGCCAGTCGTTCGATTTCTAGATTTGATGGTCTCAGAGCTGCTGAAGCTAATCTCCATGATGTCTCGCTKYTCTGGGGTGTTCARCCTAACAKGCTACCTCGTGYYGGTGAGACCAAGAGTAGGCAGATGCACAACGGGCACTATGGAGAGTGTGTGAAGGAGAAGGAAATAAATGAAATGTGTAGAGTTGGGAAGTGTGYGAGACTCGTCGGAGGAAAACAAAATCAAAGMTTGRACACATGCTTTCAATGCTGATAGAACTCYGTCSTTGGGTTTGCAATAAGACCATTGAAGTTTATACCCAATAAAAATCCAAATAAATCAATATTAATTTTATTGTTTAATAAAAAAATAAAAACTATAACATAGAACTTTAAGTAACTCTCAATTTTTTWAAAAGTCAAACACAGTCGATGGAATTAATGTCAAATCAATAGMAAACTCATTGCTATAGTCTTGCTTTGACAGGGACTAATAAATGGGTTCTAAGATTCTATCMTTTTGAATTATAGAATCTATTCAATAATTTCAATTTTTCAATTAAATATATTYGGGKTATTAAATGTATATTTTAAAATTTTGTATTTATTAATTGATSATGGGTTTGGATTAAAGAATAGGTTGATATTTGTCTGTTTTTTTTCGCAGATATGATGTTAAATTGGAATAAAGGATAATATTTAGTTTCTTGGATAAGATTAATGTTAGATGTTATGAAAAAGTACATGACTCCATTGTAAGTAGTCTTATTGATGAATACAAAGGACATTGGCATTCTTGTGGATATTATTTAGGATGAAATAGTCTTTTGATCTTGGAGTAAAACCTAAATTGCTTATGATTCACTAAGAGCTCATCTTCCTTGGAAAACATGTTAAAAGCCCAAGTTCCTTGAATATAAATAAACATGTTAATAACCAAAGACCTATAAGTATCTGTGTCTCCTTACTCCATCAATTAGTCATTTCAGGTGGTGTGGTTTTATTTGGATAATATTAATGTGTCAATTTGACATTCATAATAGTAACCACTCATTTTATTTAATTGATAATTAAATTATAATAGTTTTTTCCACTAGGCCGCAGAGGGGTGTAGACCGATTAGCATGTGCCATGTAAATGGAAGGAATTGTGTAAAGGAGGTCTCAAGTTCTATTCTTACCCCTCTTTATCTATGTTCCATACTTACGAGATGTTGTGGCACACTAGTGATGAGGATAAAAAATCATTATAAAGTACATGGATAAAGTATCTTATTATTAAATCATTTTAAGATATTCACCATGTTTTAAAAATAATTTGAATTATACCTTTTTTTATAACTTTTGTGAACTTCGTGAGTTGTTCAAGGTGATTGATTAAGTATATTAAGTATAGTAAATTGGATTTACATATATTAAATATGTTTATTGACTTTTATTAATAATAACTATTGAGAGATTAGGTAGCATGGGTTTATAATATTTATGGTATTGGTATTTTCATATAAGGGGTTATCATGCTTAAAAAAGTATTCGGAAAGATACCTTATCATATTTTAAATATTAGATGTAATTCAAATAAAATCGACTTATGGATTTAGGGGTGAGAATTAGAGATATGGATGTTTAGGATAAGGCATGTTTCTACAATGTTATACAAAATGAAAATGAATTCCAAGATAATTTAAAAGATTATATGAGCATAAAAAATAATAGATTTGACATGAAACAAGGTAGAGGTACAGAGATAAGGAGATAAGGAGGATATTCCACCAATGACCATTGACATCAAACCTCAAACTATTCTCTAAGTATCAAGGATATCACGTACAAATCATCGAGAGAGCATCTATTCCACACCAAACTACTGGACATAAATAAATAAGGAAGTATAACGAGCATAGAGAATAGATCACCACCACCTATTCTTTACTTGAAATATGAATATTTCTCTAAGAATATAGGATAACCTATATATCATGCCAACAATTACATCAAAGTTGTTAGAAAAATAAATGTTAATCAAACATAGACATATTGAGAAAGAAAAGGTCCATAAGCACAACATTCACAAGCCACAACATCCATCCTCACAAGTATTAAGAGAGCTAGGAGAGAAGAGAATAATTTCTAACCAAGCATAAATTTTAGGAGTGTAAAAACATTAGTTAAATATGGTCTCTTTATTAGTATAGAAAACAACTTATATAGCAAATAAAAATACCCCTTAAAGAAAATAAAAGGACGCCTTGTAGGGAAATACCTCTATACAAAATATGATGAATCTTGTCCTTCCAAATGATTATAAATTTACCAAATAACCCTTTGTTTTCCAAAGTAAATCATGGGTTTCTCGCCACTCTCTCTTTGGTCATGAAATTTGTTTATGACAAAAAAAAAATTAGACTAATAACAAAGTTATTCATACTTAGTGTACACAATTTGAGTAGAGTGAATATTTCACTCAACATCCCATAATCTACATTCATGACATTCTCCATCTAAATATTTAGACTAACCAAACTAGGTTCTAGATTGGTTTTCTTGTTGGCTAGCTTGTTACAAGCACACCTTGTGTAATGTCATCGCTATAATCCCCAATGTAATTAATGTTTAATGTAGATATAACATATGGGTATGTCCAAACAATGCATAAGTGATTTTTTTTTTTAATAATAAAATGTGATGCTAGTTGGTGGGGGATATGGGTAGATATGGGAGTTGAATTAATCCAAAAGAGAGGGGAACATCTAGGAGTTTCTAAGAGGGGTCCGAGGGGGAATTGCTCAGGTATTTATTCAACCCACATTCCTAAATTTTATTATCATTATGTATTAAACTTCTAATTTTCTTGATTATAGAAGAACCCAATCAATGATTAAATGTAAGAGGGTGGGTGTGAGGATTCACATATCATAGTTATTGGAAGCATAGGAATGAGTACAATTAGTTTGAGGAAGAGTGTAAGTCAAGCAAAAAAAACAAAAAGAGGTATTTGTATGGGAATATACAACAGTTTTTGGATAGTCATGTTTTTTAGGATCAACAAGCAGAGAACAGGGAAGAAGAGCATTGGAGCTGGGGAAACCATGGAGGGAGAATTTTGGAGAGTATTTGGAGAAGAAGAATGAATATTCAAGAAGAGAAACTTTGTTGTTAGTCACACTATATCAGTAAGTGATTATTGTTGTTTTTCCTAGTAGTTCTCTTAGTAGTGAGCTCCCTTGAGCTTCTTGATAGTGATATTCTTGGTTACTTATGCTAGAGAGAGATTGATAAATGAATGGGACGTCTAATGGGAAGAGGGAAATGAAGGGGTAGATTCCTTGAGTTGGGTAGGTCGAGAGGAAAAGAGTTGGTGGAACATAAGGATAGTTGTAAGAGAATACCAATGGGTTGTGGAATTTTTTGAGCTGTGAATGGAAAGTGAGAGACCACCCTCTTTTTTGGATTGTTAGCCCCAACTATGGGGTGACTCGTTGTTGATATTTGGAACAACAAATCTATGGTTGGGTGGAACGTCCATCCCAAACAGTGGGTTGCACAACCATTTTTAAAATATAAGTGTTTTATCTTGTTTTTATGTTGCATTATGAGATTAATTGTTGTGTATTAACTCTATGTTTGATAATGATTTATATGATATTCTATTTGAGTTTATTAGTTGCATTTGGTGTCATTTTAGAATGTTGTAGATGCATCTAATTCATGATATCAACAAATGATTAAAATTGTATGTTTTCCTGTAGCCAATAAGCTACAATATTAGTTAGCATAAAATTTTAATTTTTGAGCATTGCAACATGTAATGGACCTCAACTGGGTTAGGGAGAATTACACCTAACCTTTCCTCTTTCTTTTTAGTGAATAATATGCATCTTTCTAAGATCACTTCATTAATCTCAAGTATCTCCTTGGTTCAAATCAACATTGATTGTATGTTTTGTACAAACCTTTCTTTGAGCTACTCAAGGGAAAGAGGCTCTTCATTGGGGAAACTTGATTGATCCACTAGTAGGTGTCCTGTAACTTGTACATTTTTCAACACACTTAACATTTCTTCTAATAAACTATGTTTCACCTTGCGCAATTTGTTTGTTGTTATTTTTAGAGTACATATGTGAATGCATTTCAATCATCGTGTCAAAACTCAACAAATGATTAGAGAATATTGGTCCTTCCATTGGACACATTGTGTTAATTGGCCTTACCACTATTTCTCATATACTACCTTCTTACAAATTTGATGGCTAAAAAGTGTCACTGAATCTTGCAATGAATGGATGCTTATAAGTTTACTAAAGTATTTGTTCCCCAAATAAATAAAAATATCGTCAAAATAATGACTTTTATTATAAAAAGTACCTCATTTTCCATTTAATCTCTTTGCTTGTTGAGTTGTTCTTTGAGTTCAACATTCTCTTTTCTTATAACTAGAAAGTCTTTGTTCATATTCTTCAACTTCACCTAATAAAATTTTCCAAAAACATTTCCTAATGCCCCTATGAAAAGAAATATGCATTGGCCACGTTTAAGATATATTTTTTTAGTGATTCAAACTTTACTTTCCTACATCTTGTTATAACAACTCCTTTGGACTCACACCCTCTCAAAATCTTAATCCATCAAGTCGTATTCAAAAGTGTCTTGGCATTGGTATTGTATATTGGATTCATCATTTCATCT
>ML831655.1:20357-36162 GCA_009831015.1 Picea engelmannii | reverse complement strand
TTGTTAGTCACACTATATCAGTAAGTGATTATTGTTGTTTTTCCTAGTAGTTCTCTTAGTAGTGAGCTCCCTTGAGCTTCTTGATAGTGATATTCTTGGTTACTTATGCTAGAGAGAGATTGATAAATGAATGGGACGTCTAATGGGAAGAGGGAAATGAAGGGGTAGATTCCTTGAGTTGGGTAGGTCGAGAGGAAAAGAGTTGGTGGAACATAAGGATAGTTGTAAGAGAATACCAATGGGTTGTGGAATTTTTTGAGCTGTGAATGGAAAGTGAGAGACCACCCTCTTTTTTGGATTGTTAGCCCCAACTATGGGGTGACTCGTTGTTGATATTTGGAACAACAAATCTATGGTTGGGTGGAACGTCCATCCCAAACAGTGGGTTGCACAACCATTTTTAAAATATAAGTGTTTTATCTTGTTTTTATGTTGCATTATGAGATTAATTGTTGTGTATTAACTCTATGTTTGATAATGATTTATATGATATTCTATTTGAGTTTATTAGTTGCATTTGGTGTCATTTTAGAATGTTGTAGATGCATCTAATTCATGATATCAACAAATGATTAAAATTGTATGTTTTCCTGTAGCCAATAAGCTACAATATTAGTTAGCATAAAATTTTAATTTTTGAGCATTGCAACATGTAATGGACCTCAACTGGGTTAGGGAGAATTACACCTAACCTTTCCTCTTTCTTTTTAGTGAATAATATGCATCTTTCTAAGATCACTTCATTAATCTCAAGTATCTCCTTGGTTCAAATCAACATTGATTGTATGTTTTGTACAAACCTTTCTTTGAGCTACTCAAGGGAAAGAGGCTCTTCATTGGGGAAACTTGATTGATCCACTAGTAGGTGTCCTGTAACTTGTACATTTTTCAACACACTTAACATTTCTTCTAATAAACTATGTTTCACCTTGCGCAATTTGTTTGTTGTTATTTTTAGAGTACATATGTGAATGCATTTCAATCATCGTGTCAAAACTCAACAAATGATTAGAGAATATTGGTCCTTCCATTGGACACATTGTGTTAATTGGCCTTACCACTATTTCTCATATACTACCTTCTTACAAATTTGATGGCTAAAAAGTGTCACTGAATCTTGCAATGAATGGATGCTTATAAGTTTACTAAAGTATTTGTTCCCCAAATAAATAAAAATATCGTCAAAATAATGACTTTTATTATAAAAAGTACCTCATTTTCCATTTAATCTCTTTGCTTGTTGAGTTGTTCTTTGAGTTCAACATTCTCTTTTCTTATAACTAGAAAGTCTTTGTTCATATTCTTCAACTTCACCTAATAAAATTTTCCAAAAACATTTCCTAATGCCCCTATGAAAAGAAATATGCATTGGCCACGTTTAAGATATATTTTTTTAGTGATTCAAACTTTACTTTCCTACATCTTGTTATAACAACTCCTTTGGACTCACACCCTCTCAAAATCTTAATCCATCAAGTCGTATTCAAAAGTGTCTTGGCATTGGTATTGTATATTGGATTCATCATTTCATCTGTGAACCCTTGCGCCAATGCCCCTATATAGTCCATTTCTTCCAATGCCCCTATATTATCCATTTCTTCAACCATGGTACCCACGTTGTACCCTTGACGATCATTGTCCTCTATTGTGCTTTGATCATCCTACGCACTGTCCTTGGGAGTTGAGTATCTAGAGTCTTCAAAGACCCACTTGTTTGTGGGACAAGGGACCTCTTTCCGCCCAGCAATTTCACTGGTAAAGTCTACGAAGGTATACATACCCTACTCCCCTCTGGATTTGAACCTCTAACCTCTTAAAAGAAAACACATGTTCTTAACCATTAAACCTACTCAGGTTATATTCCAATATGAAGACATGTATAATTATTTCAATTGACATGTGTGTTTTTAAAAACAAACAAATATAATCAATTCTATATATATATATATATATATATATATGAAAACATGAACTATTTGAGTACCATATTTTTCCCATGTGAGATATAGGGAATACTTACAAAAAAATTTATAAGTGATGTACAATTTGTAAAAGGTTTTTAAAATTGTTAATTTGATCAAATGGTGAGAGATTTTGTTAATAAGATTTATGTATAAGATTTTATTGGACACTTCCATATATATGTTTTGGGTTTCGTATATATATAAATCTTTTATAGATAGATACTTATTTTACATGTTTCCTTTAATAATTATATATATATATATATATATATATATATATATCATAGTTGTATATATTTGAAATTAATAATGAGAATCCAATGTTGATTTTTATGAGACAATTGATTTATAAATTGTCGTGTATATTTCATTGAAACAATTTGTGACAAAAAATATGATAAATAAAACTTTAATCTACACTATGAATGTTAAATTGCTTTAGATTCGAGAATGTTCAATTATTGATTTTTTGCTTCTGCAAGAAATAGTTAAAATGTGTAAAATATAGAACAATAGAATGCAATTACACGTCATCAAAAAAATAACACAAATATTTTCTCTACGAAACCCTTACGAGAGAAAACATATCTAGAAGGTGAGGCTTCGTTGCTCTCGTTTCTTTGGTATGGAAATATTACAAGTAAAAAGGAGAGGGCACTCTCTATGGAATCACCTGAGACCTACAGTCTATTAGGATGCTACAGAACATTAATGACCTCTACTATGCTCTCTAATTTTCTCACTCCTAGTTGTTCTACTATGCTATGGAACAAAATACAATAACATGGAATGGAACCATTTATCCTCCTAATGACACATTATTTAACATAGCTCGATGACTGTCTAGGGTTAGGGTTTTGATTTCCTCAACCCTCAATTATGATAAGATCCTAGACCTTCTAGAATCTTCTTGAAATTTCATACGTGGCTAGCCCCATATGCATGAGTAATGGGGGATTATATCACATCATCTCATACCATGGTGGTCAACATAGTAGGTCAACTTGTGAGAGGCATAAATTTCACATATGGATTTTAATTGGGGCGATTCTCACATCGTTTGAAAGATCACGATTTGTAAAACACTTTTGGGACCTTCCAATTGTTTTTGGACCAAAAACTGACGTTTGATTCCTCAAAATGGACTTGGAATGTTTCACACCCCAATTTTCCAAACCAGGACCTGTCGTTAAAATGCCCCTGCAAGTTTATTCCTCCATTTTTTTTCCAGTCTAAAAATATTAACATAGATTAAAATTAATAGATAAATCCAATCTAGATCAACAATGCATTAGACAACAGTTAGGGTTAGGATGATTTTGTGATATTATGGTGACTAATTACATTAATATATTGTTGAGAGATATAATTACAAAGTAATAGATATTTATATTCAATGAACATTATCAACTAGAGTTTAATCACCCACGATCTTTTCAATGAAGCCAAAAAAAAATCAACTTGTTTTTATGTTTAGTCCTCCTATGTTTAGTTCTTTGTTTTAGATCTTACAAACACATCATATGTTAATAGGAAAGAAATATGGTACATGTTCAATTTTCACCAAAACTCGTAAACATATTATTTCTTAAGTATACATCATCATTGTTGAGAAAATATTTATTGCATAAACTAAGATCAAATATAAAATGGATAAATTCTTTTATCTAGAACTATATATATCATCCTTTTCAAGAAATCTTGAAATATTTGATTCCCTACTTTAACCAATCTAATGACTAATAAGATGGATAATTCCATCAACTTCTACACCTTTAAATGAGCTATAATTCATCCAACAATTTTTAAAACTATGGTTGAATTAGTATCGATGTGGCAAACCCAAAAATATCAAACTCATATCTAATACCCTTATAATTTTTTATTTTTCATGGTTTTGGACTAGTGGCTTCACGTGGTGTTTGTTTATAATTTAGCATAATTATATATTAAACTTTGTGTTCTTTGGATTATGATTTGTTGGTAAGAATTTTCTTTAATATGTTCAATTTTATTTTTAGAAGACAAATCAGAGACGCAAGTATTTTCAACATTTAATTTTTAGTATTCTTGGTATTGATCTCACTAGATGATGATGATGATGAGGAGGAGGAGGAGGAGGAGGAGTAGTAGTAGTAGTAGTAGTAGTAGTAGTAGTAGTAGTAGTAGTAGTAGTAGTAGTAGTATCCACTCAGATTAAATTTGGTTCATCAAACCTTAAGAAATGAAAGGATACATGATAGATCACCTCAAGGGATTTTCTCTGTCTCGAATGATAGATTCAGAGAAAGATTGCAAGTGGAAAGATATCCTTCATATTTTCATATTCTCAGTGCTAGTGCTAGAATTATTGTAGATCCATCTTAAATCCAGATCTATCATGCATTGAAAGCGATTAAATATCTCAAAACACAAAGAATTTTTTTTTTCAATTTAAAACAACAAAACACCTTGAGGGACTTGATCCTTCTTTTCCCACTATAAATGTGGGCTTAAAATGGATCAAACTTTGCTATATATTTTATATTGCACTACTTTCTACAAGAGAGAGATGTGTTATTCCTTGAATACTAAATATGGAATTGACATGTAGTATTTACAAAAATATTAGTGTTTCAAAGTCCACTTTAAATAAAATGTTTCAATATGAACTATATATATAAACTTTCATGGTTAAACATTTCAATGATATGTTCCTCATTATAAGGGAGATGTGTAATCCATTCATTAATCAACATGGAGTTAACACATGGAATATGAGGAACACATTATTACAATATTTTTAACCATGATACATTTTCTACTTTCACTTCATATATATATATATATAAAGTTCATAACTAAACATTTTATTTAAGGTGGACTTTGAAATACTAATATTTTTGTAAATATTATATGTCAACTCTATATTAAGTATTCAAGGAATTACAGATCTCTCATATAGAAGGTATTGGAATACATTTTTATTATTATTTTCAATTATAATATATATAAAGCTGATTAAGTTAGACATTAAAATATTTTATTTGTCATAAATATTGAAATTTTATTCTTATTAATATTTTATTAATATTTTTTTAAATGTTCCCCAATAAATTATATATCTCCTTTATAACTGAATATAGAAAACCCCTCTAAACACAACCAATTGAAACCAACTCAACCTATCATAATGAAAAACTTACTGTAAGCTTCTACTCAAAGCGCTCCCTTGGGTTCGCTTTGATTCGGTGAGAGTTCGAAGCGTGACGAAGGTGTGTAAGTTGGATAAGGATTTTCTTATAGAGAAGCTATTGTGTATTCGCGTTAAATCCCGTCAGCATTTACACTATGCAATAACGTTATATTTTTTTATTTTGCATATAGAATATTAGACCTGATTAATTTCAAATCGGTTTTATAATAAAGATTTCAGTGAATTCATAATCAGGTGAGCCTGTAAATCTTGTAAAAAATGGCTTTGTAATCTGAATATACGATATTAATTTCAGTACTTATGATGTATAAGTAAAATGTGGGGCACGTCCCATGTCAAATACCATAGACAGCTTTGTCGCTGGTTTGATTCTGCAACTTATGATTTAATGCCCAAATTCTCCAGATGTGGATAAGGATAAATATTATTCCAATTATCTTGATGTGAACCAATCATTGAGTTTCTTTCAATGTGTCATAGATCCTCTTGGTTTGATTCTGCAACTCAGGATGGGTAAGGACAAATATTATTCCAATTATTTTGTTGTGAACCAATCATTGACTGTCATTTGATGTGTCAAAGATTCTTCCCAACGCCCATCATCCGGGAGGGCACAAGACCGGTGGTCATAGATATGTATTATTCACCGAGGAACTCTTATATAGCTTTAATTGTTTCAAGCTATTCCAGATCATTTAATTTAATTTTAAGTTTAATAAATATAGAAATGATTAATAATTTGGATTTACAATAAATTTATATTAATTTATTTTTTATATTTTTCAAAACTATTTATTATTAATATAAACTTATCTTAACTTATTGAAAATTCAAAATTAAGCAATACACAATTTATTTTATTTTATAAGTTAAAAATATTGAGAATTATATATAACCAATACACAATTTAATTTTATAAGTTAAAAATATTGAAAGTTATATGTAATCAATACACAACATTTTTTTCATATGGTAAAAAGATTGAGAATTATATATATATATATATATATATATATATATAAAAGGTAATTGAGAATGATGTGAAATACAATTATTTCTTCACTAGTATAGTTATTATTTTTTTTTTATGTTGATCATAGTGTTTTTATGGTGAGAAATTCTTATGACCTAGGTAAAAACCAAGAATCCTCAAAAAAATTTGTCCTAGTATGGATATGAGTGCGAACAATGACAAAACAAAAGTTATGATACTTAAATGCCAATAGATCACTTATGATTATTTTGTATAGGACAATAATAGCTTGGAGGGAGTGTCTTCATATAAATATATGAGAATCGACATTCATTACAAGCTCAATTGGAAGTATAGTGTTGAGAAAATGATAAATGGAGGGTGGAAAACTTATTATGGGTTTGAAAACAAGTGTAAGCTAGAAAAACGCTAGCTATGGGAGAAGAAAAATCCCTCTTTGGTACTCTCGTCACTAATGTTATCTTATATGGATGTGAAGTTTGCGGATGCCATATCTCTAGATAATCCTAGAGAATTATAGAATAGATCCAAAATAATTTCATTACTTATAATATTAGAAATGAATATCCCCCCTATTGAGGGCACAACCATGATTAGGTATTTAATGTATATGAATATAATAAACAACATAGATGACAACAAACTCCCCAAAATTTCTTCAAACTCTGGTGCCATGTCCTAGATAATTCAGTGGGGATACAAGAAGATGTTTTTCTGCAAAATATTGATAATATTAAAAATATCATTAAGTCTAAATTTAAGGAAAATTTGTGGTGAAATAAGGAATTAAAGGACAACAGAAAATTAAAGAGAATTTGTGGTGAAATAAGGAATTGAAGGACAAAAGAAAATTAAGATACTACAAGGAGTTCGAAAAAAATTCTTACAAATAACATTAAAATACACAAACATTTTTATTAATAATTTTCTTATCCCACTTCCAAATCTTACATATCCTACAAAACGATATCCCATTATTATAATAAGAAAATATACTAAGAAAGTGTATCATGATTTAAATAATTCACAATTTTGAAAAGTTTTAAGCTTATTTTGATGCTATCATGGTATCCAATAAAATAATTCTACTTTCCCAAAAATGAAAGAGAGGAAGAGAAAGGGATGGGCACTATTTTTTTTTAAAAACCATTTAAAAAAATTGGCTATTCAATAAACCTTTCATACTACTAATCATCCTTCCTTTCATACTAACCGTATAATTTCACTACTCAAAATTTTATTTTTTTTCAAAAGTAAGATTAATATGATCTTTTTTTCCTATTTAAAAATGGATCCAACTATCATCAAGATTTTAACTACATCATATTCAAATAATATAAGTTCCATATAATAACATTAGTCTTTCTTCTATGCACTTCGTATGTATCAACTATATTAATTATGAACATAATTTACAAGAGAGTTTGAACTCTTCTAATGTTCAAAGAGACCATCATAGTATTTTGAGATAAAAAACACTAAAAATCAGATCAAGATTCTAACTACATCATATTCAAATAATATAAACCATATAGTAACATTAATCTTTCTTCTATGCACTTCTGGTAAGTATCAACTATATTAATTATGAACATAATTTACAAGAGAGTTTGAACTCTTATAATGTTCAAAGAGAACATCATAGTCTTTTGAGATCAAAAACCCTAAAAATCAGATCAAAATTCTAACTACATCATATTCAAATAATATAAACCATATAGTAACATTAGTCTTTCTTCTATGCACTTCTGATAAGTATCAACTATATAAATTATGAACATAATTTACAAGAGAGTTTGAACTCTTCTAATGTTCAAAGAGACCATCATAGTCTTTTGAGATCAAAACCCCCAAAAATCAGATCAAGATTCTAACTACATCATATTCAAATAATATAAACCATATAGTAACATTAGTCTTTCTTCTATGCACTTCTAGTAAGTATCAACTATATTAATTATGAACATAATTTACAAGAGAGTTTGAACTCTTCTAATGTTCAAAGAGACCATCATAGTCTTTTGAGATCAAAAACCCCAAAAATCAGATCAAAATTCTAACTACATCATATTCCAATAATATAAACCATATAGTAACATTAATATTTCTTCTATGCACTTCTGGTAAGTATCAACTATATTAATTATGAACATAATTTACAAGAGAATTTGAACTCTTCTAATGTTCAAAAAGACCATCATAGTCTTTTGAGATAAAAAAAACCTAAAAATCAGAGGAAAAATCAAATTAGACAATGCAACACAAGTATTATAAACTGAAATCCATAAATCCCATTGAGTCTATATCCCCTACTACAAGTGGCTATAGCATTAAAACCTATAAAATAAAAAGAAATACTAAAATTGGAGAGCCTGCGATTACTGAGAATGAGGAACCTTGAGGAGAGAAGGGCTCGATCCTCCTTGACGATTTTATAAAAAGAAATACTAAAATTGGAGAGCCTGCGATCACTGAGAATGAGGAACCTTGAGGAGAGAAGGGCTCGATCCTCCTCGACGAGCAATAGACGCTGATGATTTTGTGTCAGGATGACATCCAACAAGAGGAACCAAGACACCACCATGACGATGGGAAATCCAAGTCACCACCTCCATCCGGTTGGCTTTTGAGCTTCCATGGATTCCATTCTACACTTGAGCACACAGAAGTCCTCGTCCTTTGATAGCGTACCCAGGGTGTAATTAAGATTATGCAAAGCCTAATTATATTCCATAATCTCATTTAATATATTTATCATGATTTAAATTAGTAAAATATGAGGAATTATGTTAATAATTATATATTTATAAAACATGATGGTGTTGTTGAACAAACACATTCTATTTTTAAATTTACTTTTTCGGTAAGAATGTTTTTTTTATAATATCGTTCAAATTATTAAAAAAAAAATAAAGGCAATGTAACAAAGAGATCCATTCAAAGTATTCATGGACGATTTAATCTCTAACCAGGGTCTAGTAGTTATAAATCCAAACTACAAATGAAATATACTTTGATGAACAAGAAATTTGGGCCGAGGCATATAGCGGCTAGACTCGATTTCTTCCTAATTCATAGTGACTTTCTACCGGAGTATTAACTTAGTGACTTACTAATGGAGTATTAAGTTTAGATTTATCCCCGTAGGTATTTCTGATCATGAACCTATTTCTCTTTCTTATTTCTACGAACCATATCTTGGTCCTGTTCGCTTCAGATTTAGTTCACTATGATTACATGAATCAAAATATATGGATATGATTTCATCCATCCACCTAGGGTAGACCAATTATGGAGTAGGCATCATATGTGTGAATAAAGTTTAAGTATAGTCAAAAGTTAGTGAGATAAAAGAGTGGGAAATATATCTTATCTCTGTCCAACTGTAGAAAGATTAGAAATAACTTAGATGTATTGAATCAAGGATGGAAAAGGAGGAAGTGGAAATATAAGATAAACTTAGATGTCTTGAATAAGGATGGAAAAGGAGGAAGTGGAAATACAAGATAAACTTAGATGTTTTCAATCAAGGTTGGAAAATGAGGAAGTGGCCAAATAGACTTTAAAAAAGGTTATAGAATTATGTGGAAAATTGCATAAGGAAAACAAAAAGGAGGAATAGTTATGTCTCTTGAAATCTTAAAGTTTCTGGTTGAAAGTCGAATATAAAAACACCTCTTTCTAACAAGGTTGTAAAAAAATACAGTGAAAGAGATAAGATGGAAATATGGTGAAAGGTTTGCATAGTTTGGGGCTATAAATGAAGCCTGCTTTAATACTTTTAAGGATGTCTATACAATCTAAGATGAGGAGGAAAAAGATGAGGTGGAAACCATGCTTTAAGGAACCCCAGGTATAGTGGCAAATGAAGAAAATGTAGACATGTCTAGAGAAAAAAATGAAGAGGAAATTATGAGAGTGATTAGGGATTAGAACTAGAGAAAACACTAGGTTTGGATGTATTTTCAATCCATTTATTTTGCGTTTATTAGAGAATCATAAAGAATTACTTAAGGAATATGATCAAGGTGAAGGAATAAACCTAAACTCTAAGAAAGTACTAATTCCTCCTTCTAATTCAAAAATAAAGTTGTGATTCCTCTTTCTCTTGATTTCATCTCATTTCTTGATGTAATTCCTCTTACAAAATTCGAAGAAAAATTCTAGGAAATCAAAGGTTTCTCCAAAATCTTATTTTAAGAACCAAGAAGGATTTGTCATCGATAATATTATATTGGTGTGGGAAGCAATAAGTTAAGAACAATGAATAAAGAGAAAAATATGATTATAAAAATGTACATGGAAAACACATTTGATCAGGTACATCATTCTTTTCGATTTGAAGTCTTAACTAATTTTTTTTTTTTGTAATCCTCCATACAATAGGTCAAGGCTTTCATTGGATCCCCTTGGATTTTCCAAGAGGAAAATGTTAGGCACACTCATTTTTCTTGAGAAAAGGGGTGGTAAAGAAAGGGTGCCTCATTTTTCTTGAGAAAAGGGGTATTAAAGAAAGGATGTCTGATATCTCCTCTTTTATATACTATCATGGAAAATTCCTTCAACCATAGACCCTATCAACCCTGTCATGAGAGAGAGGTAAACAATCTCCATAAAATTTAGATTGCTAAAGGGGTAAAGAAATCAACCACTCCCAGTTTGTTGATGACACTCTCGTGATGGGGCATCGAGCATAATTGTTGTGTCGTGTTTGTTGATGACACTCTCATGATGGGGAATCAAGAATAATTCTTGTGTGGTTTGAATAAATCAATCATGAATAATTTTTTAATGCTTCAAGAGGTCAGATAAATATCTTCTTTGTTTAATGGCTTCTCTTTGCTCATGGCTAGAAATTCAATCTCCTCAACAACGATTGCCATCCAAATATGTCAAGTTTTTTAAGGCATGTCATAAATGAGAATACTCTCTCTGATACCAAGGCAATACATACCTAAAACTATCTCCTCTGAGAAGAGAGATCACCTACCCAACTAATGCTGCAAGCCGAGCAATATTGTATTGGAGGAACTATCTTTCTGCCAATTTCCCCATCCAGATCAAGGCCATCCATTTTCCCATAACTGAAAAGGGAGAAACAAAAGTTCTTTTTTTTTTTTAGGCAATATACAACTAAATGTATAGAAGAAGTTTAAAATATGTTTAATATTTACACATTGTAGGTAATTTTTTTTGGAGATTTTAAATATAATATTTTTGGAGATTTTAAATATAATATTTAATACAAGTATCAGAGAATTGTAAGATCTCGTTCACCTTGTTTATTGGAAAGAGTATATATTCAGACAAGCCATTCAGGTGCATAATTATTCCATGCACCACATACATGCTCCTCATGGGACACATAACATCCTAAAGGGAGAACATGGCAGCGGGAGTCTGCGACCATTGTTTCACTAGATTTTAAATATGTTCTTGTTGGCGACCTGTGAGTGGTAGTGGGCACTGGTTCGAATAAACTCTTATTTTGTTTCTTTCTCTCTCATAACAGCCGAAAATGAGTCTATATTTCTGCCCAACGCTGGAAAATCTTCTGTAATGTTTCCCCCACCCCCACCCAGTCATTTCTGAGTTTGATGTAGTAGATTAAGTGATTGATTAAGCCATTGATGTAGTAGTTGCAGTAGTTGTGGCTTCCTGGATTATCTTACTTGTTGAAAGGAAGGATATCGAGACGACGAGCGATAGGTCCAGTTATAAAAACTAAGGTAGTAATTTACCTTGAATCCGCCCCATTTTACCTAGTATAAGAGCCAGCTATAGAGGAGTAAATTATTCCTTCGAGAGAAGAGTCCACAGATTCAATGTTATTCATAATGTCGATTTGACCTTGAAGCCACACTTTGCGCAGAAACTACGCAGGTTTTGCACACAACCCAAAACCAACCGCAATGAAGGCTCTTTTTTGGATTCTACCGCTACTCAATTTGAAAATGCTTGCTTCCAAAATATGCTACAAGGGAGTGTTTTCCTCCGACCAGGCACTATTCTTGCACAGTGGTCAAACAAAGGCCATTGTGAAGAGATTCCCACACATTCATCGTTGTAGTAGCTCACTCTCCTCTACTTAAGGAGTAACTCCATGAGGCTTTGATGTTCTCTGCAGTCAAATCAGTGGAGGTAACCGCCCCTATATCGTATAAGAGAGAAAGGGCATATGCTCCAAACTATCGAGATGAGAGAAAGGGATTTGACCCAAGAACGAGCAATTAAGGATCCATCCCATGAGAAACCCAAGAGATGCAGCCAACGGATGAGCTGTAAATTGCTAGCCGACTTCATGTTGGAGAAAATTGTTTAGGAGATTATCGAGGAGATGGCCATCATCCTCGAAGGCTGCAAAATATCTCCTTGGCAATGTCATTCATGGTGCATGTCATGGTGTCTAGCCAGATTTGAACCATGGATCTTTAATTATTGCATACTACTTTCTCACCAGACCACCCTCTCCTCCATTCATAATATCACTTGAGATACTAATTTCAGGCGTTTCAGGTATTTATTTTATCTTTACTTCCTTTTGTTGTTGTAACCTGAAATAAAATGCCACCAGATCTAAAAACATATCTGAAAAACTTGTTGAAAGAATGAGATTTTTCTTTGTTAGCTGCAAAACCCCATGTACAAAATGATGGCACTTGTTTATTTGGATCGATGATCTCAATATCCCTCTTCTGAGAACGCTTGTATGAGTTATAGTGTTTGGATAAGGCAGTGAATCTTGGAAAGATGGGGAGTGAGCAATGTAGATCCGACCATGGAGCCACACTTTGTCTACGCAGGGTCTGTGCACAACCCAACACCAACTGCATCCCAGGTTCTTTTTTGGATTCCACCGCTACTCAGGCCAGGTTCTTTTCTGGATTCCATCGCTACTCACTTTGAGAAGGCTTACCTCCAAAATATGGTACAAGGAAAGGCTTACTTCCAAATTATGGTACAAGGAAAGGGAGTGTTTTCCTTCGACCAAGCACTATTTCCTTACTTCCAAAATATGGTACAAGCAAAGGGAGTGTTTTCCTTGGACCAGGCACTGTTCTTGCAGAATGGTCGAAAAAAGGCCACTGTGCAGAGATTTCACAAACAAAGGGAGTGTTTTCCTCTGACTAGGCACTATTCTTGCAGAATGGTCGAACAAAGGCCATTGTGCAAATATTTGTGCAGATATTCGTGAGTGGTTAGAAGGCCTCCCTCAAAACAGTGCAACCTCCATGCTCAAGATTGGGAGTGAGAAATCACGACAACATACGAAGCAACCAAGAAATTGTTTATAGTACTTCCAAGGGACATGCAAATGACCAAATGCGGGGCATGCAAGTGACCAAGTGCTCAAAGACGTAGCTACCAAGCACTCTGCCAAGTGCTACTATGAGACACCAACACCAAATCTAGTACCAGACATTGCAAAGGGGGTTATGGACTTTAAGCGTCCAAAGACATTAAACATTTAATGTTTGAGAATTAATGCTAAGTTGAAACTTAGCATTAATTCACCTTGCTTACTGCATATCCGGTGTATTTAGTTTCAAACCCTTTGTTCCCTATGTTTGAGAAGCCTCTTGCCTCGATATGAGGCCAAATAAGAGGTCAAACATAAAACCTTGGATAAATGAATGAAATACCACTTAAAAAATGCATGAATTACCCAAAAAATTATGTTAAAACATGAAAAGGCCATCGGTTCATGTGCATGAATAATAGAAATGTAGAAAACCATTTACTACCTTTGCAAACACTCAATGATATGGATTGCATATTTTTTGTCTCAAAACTAACGAGAATAAGTTACAATGTATTCTTGCAATAATTTTGGTGGGAAGTAGTTTTGGTTTTCCTTGGTGCAATGTCTATAGTTATTAGGAATCAATTTCATGACACTCTTGTTTTATAGAGGAATAATATTCCAACTTGGGTCATTCTCATCTTCTTTCTTTAACTCTATTTCCAAATTTCATTGTTTTAGAAACAACTATAAACCCATCTTAATTTTGGTTCTACGAAGAGTTGAGAGGGATCAAATCTCTCAAGGTGTAAACCCTTCCTTTTGCACTCTAAAACGGGTTAAGGAGGAAGGGTTTGTGCAATAGATTGTTTAGTTCTTTTCCTTGTGAATTAGTCTTTTTAATCTTATTTTATCTTGGTATAATTAGATTAGTTTAACTTGATTTGTATATATGTGTGTGTGTGTGTGTGTGTGTGTGTGTTTCATTTCACAAAAGGCTAGAGCAGACATATACAATTTTCATTTACTTAATTTTTTTTATTATTATTTAAGAGTGACAAGTGTCAGCTCCTCTTGAATTTAGGCACAGAATGACCTAACATTGGGTTATAGAGTGCAATGATGATAAAGAGTGATATCAAATTTGTTATAAAAAATAATTAAAAATTGGAAAACAAATCCTCTTCACATTGAAAAAAAACTCTCAAAAGGTATTACAAGTGGCAAGATAACTCCATGGTCCTTTTTGTTTTCATTTTCTCAATTCTAGAACCAATATATATCCATCTTAACTTATGATATATCACTAGCGGAAAGGGATCAAATCTCTGGAAGTGCATATATTTGTCCATGCTTTTTCAATTTAAAAAAAGTTTTCACCTCCATGGACTTGATCCCTCTTCAATCATGTTAGATCGAGAGTTAAGATGGATCTACATTGATTGATAATATATATATGTATGTGTGTGTGCGCGTGTTTTTAAAAACTCCATGTTGAGAACTAAAAAAATTACATATCCCCTTCATACTAACCAGCACACAATGGAAATGTTTTAAACATGACAATTTTTTATTTCCAATTATTATATATATATATATATATATATATATATGATGAAAATAGAAATATTAATATTTCGGTAAATGTCACATCTCAATTTTATATTAAACACACAAGAAAATAATTACACATCTCTCTCATAATTGTCTTTAAAAAAACAACACAGCAAATTAACAATAACTCAAAACGTTCCCTCGGCTTGGACATTGATTCCGTGAAAGCTCAAAGCACGAGTAAGTTGGATCCGGATTTTCTCATGGAGGTATTTGAGTTAAATTCTGTCGTCATTTAAACTATAAAATAACTTTAACTCATTTTTTTAATTTGGATATAGAATGTTAGGCCTGATTAATTTCAAATATCTTTTATATTAATTACTTATTAAATATCTTTTATATTAATTACTTCAGTGAATTTATACTTACTTACGGTGGCCTTGTAAATCCTGTTGTAAATCCTGTAAGAAAGGGATTTTTTATCTCAATATGAGATATTGATTTCAGTAGTTATGCTGTATAGTTCAAATGTGGGGCACGCCCCATGTTAAATACCATAGACAGCTTTGTCGTTGGTTTGATTCTTCAACTTAGGACTGAATGCACAAATTCTCTAGATGTGGGGATGGACAAATATTATTCCTATTATTTTGATGTGACCTAATCATTGAGAGCTTTGTCGTTGGTTTGATTCTCCAACTTAGGACTGAATGCACAAATTCTATATGAGTATGGACAAATATTATTCCTGTTATTTTGATGTGAACCAATCACTAAGTGCCTTTTGATGTGTCAAAGATTTAAGTTGAATGCACAAATTCATGTAAGTATTGGACAAATATTATTCCTAT
>ML831655.1:7297-20270 GCA_009831015.1 Picea engelmannii | reverse complement strand
TTAAGGACAAATATTGTTTCAATTATTTTTATGTGAATTAATGATTGATAGTAAGTTATATGTACCATGTAATAAACGAATGATTAAGAATGTGTTATTTTCATTTTTTTTAGATGGATGGTGACTAGTATGACATCCAATGGAAAAAAAAAGTTGGTACACACCCAATCATTGTGATATCTAATGTAAAGAAGAATGTGGTACACCCCAATCATTCTGATATCCAATAGAAGAAAAAAATTGGTACACACTCAATCATTGGCTTTGATGTCTCTTCTTAGATTTTGAACTTGGGTATCAAAATTTGACATATTTTGTTAATACTTAAAAATATGTTGGATTTAAAATAAATCTATATTACCTTATTTTTATATTTTAAAAAAACTATTTATTATTAATATAAATCCATTTTAATCTTACAAAATGATATCATGATTTAAATCACTCACAATTTTGAAAAGTTTTAAACTTATTTTTGGTCTTATCAGATAACAAGAGAATGCTACATTATGAAAGCAATGGAAAGGAAATAAAAGGACACTGAAAAATGAAAAAAATAATCTTAAAATATAAAATTTGCTATTCAAGATTAACTCTGGTTCTACAAAGCGTCCATAGGATGAAAAAAATAATCTTAAAATATAAAATTTGCTATTCAAGATTAACTCTGGTTCTACAAAGCGTCCATAGGGATCAAATCTATGGAGATGCAAACCCTTCCTTTTACACAGAGATTATGGAGTGAGAGGTTAAGTTCTATTCCTTGCAAATTAGAATTTTTAAACTTATTTTGTCTTGATTTAATTAGGTTAATTTAATTTAATTTGAATATATATATGTTTCATTTCCCAAAAGGTTAGAGCAATTTTCACTTTTAATTATTATTATTTGAAAATAACACTGAATTTAGGAATAGAATCACACATCTATCCAATAAATACAACCTCATCAAAATTTTAACTAAAAAAATGAAATAATATAATATAAACCATGCAATAACATTAATCTTTCTTCTATACATTTTAAAAATATATATTTACTAATTAATAATAAAGTTTTTGTTAAGCAACAAATCATCATCTATATATAATTCATTAATATTGTTTTTAATCTTTCTTCTATACATTTTAAAAATATATATTTACTAATTAATAATAGAGTTTTTGTTAAGCAACAAGTCAACATCTATCTATAATTCATTAATATTGTTTTGTGGATTAGATAAATGTCAGACATTATTTACTAATAGCCATTACAAAATTTCCCAGACTTATAAAAGAGATATTTGGCCTATATGTAGAATATCTTCATGATTTTAAGATTTTCCACAACGAATGTGGGTCTTGGGGTCTTAGATATGATTTTGGATTTAAATTAGTGTATTATTACGTAATTGATACTTATAAGGTTCATGTGTTATGCATGAAACTTTGAACAATCCATATAGAAGGAGTATTTATCATAGCACTAAGATATGGTTATCATTACTAGATTGTTACATTGGGGATGAATCTAAGGGATCTTACAATATTTTAAGGATGAAAAATAGGTTATTAAAAAAATGTTCTTTTAAGTTTTATAGGCTATGTAAAAGACTTTGAACCATTACATGAACCCAGGGAATTATTGGTTTGTGAGTAGGACATGAACACCATTTTAAGATTTTACAACTAAAAAAAATGGGCATTGAGAACAAGCCATGGTCTAGGAATCACATCAAAGGTTTTAGTACATATAAACATTTATTTTTAGACATAATGAGTCATGCCATGTATGCAGAGTGATACACAATCCCCATCAAGTGAATATTTGATTTATGAGTAGGATCTAGGCACCAATTCAAAATTTTTTCCCATTGGACATATAAAATCATCAAGTGAATATTTGATTTATGTATGAGTGGGATCTAGCCACCAATTCAAGGCTTTTTCCCATTGGACATATAAAGTCTTGGGTTTCATGTGTCATTTTTTATGAATCAAAACCATACACTTTTATTGTAACATGTTAATCATGAAGCTCTTAAGTTATGCATGTGATACTAAATGACCACACGTGCCACACATAGAAATCAAAACATGAGGAGTTATGTTAATACTTACATATTTATAAAAACATGCATATGCATGTGTTGTTCAACACACATATTATTAATTTTTTTTTGGGTAAGAATGTTTTGTTCTTTAATGTTTGCCCTATTATACATAGAAAATTGAGTAAGTGTAGTAAGATATATATATATATATATATGTAGTGGGAGTTGTGAGTAGGTATATGAACAATCCAGGTAAAGAACATTGGGAGGCAGTAAAGTGGATTCTCAGGTATTTGAGAGGTACTACTACTCATGCATTATGTTTTGGAGGTTCAGACATTTTTCTACAGGGATATGTTGATTCAGATATGGCAGGTGATAAAGACAACATGAGGAGCACCACAGGGTATGTTTTTACTATAGGTGGAACAACAGTAAGTTGGATTTCGAAATTGCAAAAGGTTGTTTCACTTTCAACAATAGAGGCATAGTATGTTGCTGCTACAGAGGCTAGTAAAGAGATGATTTGGTTACAAAGGTTTATGGAGGAATTAGGAAATAAGTAGGAGAATAGCAGGTTGTACTGTGACAGTGAGAGTGCAATTCATCTTGCAAAGAACTCAACCTTCCATTCGAAGACTAAGCATATACAGTTGAGGTACCACTTCATATGATCCGCCTTGGAAGATGGACATTTGAAGTTGGAAAAGATACACACTAACCAAAATCCTGCAGATATGTTAACAAAGGGAGTAACCAGAGAGAAACTGAGTTCCTGCTCAGTTTTAGTTGCCCTTCAAGAATGAAGATGAAGATGAGAAATTTTCCAGGTCCAAGAAGGTTCAGAGTCCAGCATATACAGTAGCAGTGGAGTTGTTGAGATCAGTCTCCAAGTGGGAGATTGTTGGTTGTGGAGCCTGATTATCTTTCTGACTCAGAGGTCTTGTGTTTTTCAGCTGTATTTATACCCCATGAAGACTTTACACCCCAGAAGTATGTACACTCTTCCACGCGGGGGAGTGCAGAGGGGGGGTACCTCCTCTGCGGGGTCCGGGGGGGGATATCCCCTCGGCTGGGGGGTTCGGGGGCGAAGCCCCCAAAGGAAAAATTGCCTTGTAAAATTATATTGTAATTTCATTGTAAATCTGGACCGTTCATTATAAGGTCACATATCTAACAGTAGAAATTATGTTAGGTTTCTTTGCCCTAGAAGGAAACCCTCTTTTATGAGGGAAATGTATTGCGACTATGTATGATGGTGAGTATTGTATTCTAAGAGAGGATATTGTGAGAGAAATAAGAGGAAGTTACAATGGGTTTTGTTGTAGGTTGTATCCTTTCATTTGCTAGATCATAATAAAGGAAGGACCTAGAAATTTCTCTGGTGAACATAGCCCACACTGGGTGAACCATGTAAACCTGTGTCTCTCTTGTATTGTGTATCTTCTATGTTTTGTTTCCGCATTTGTTTTATTTTATTGCTCCGTGGTCCTGTTTTTCTAACAGGTCAACCATGGGATCTGCTAATGATCTCCTTTATCATTTAGTCACTAAGTAAGCCCATTGGTTCCTGATTTTTTCAAGTAAATCTATCCCTAACCTCAACCTATTCAGTAGATGGAAATTATTGTCTCCTTAAAAATCAAGATTGTATGGAGAAACGTAGCTTGTTTATATTCTCATTAAGTAACCAACATGGAATTTCCTATCTGATAGATATTTGAGGTCTATACTACCATTCATACCAATTATTTATCTTAACAAGTTCCTTCCTTACACATGCAATGCCTACCAGGTCTGTCAATCTATCTGTACCAAGATTTCTTTCCTTTTGATCAGACCCTTATCCTTTCTTGTTGTTGAGGGACACAGTCTTTATGAATCACCTTTTGATTATGCCCTTTTTATGGATTTTGCATTGTATTGTCATGGGAGAAACTGCACATACAACGAAGTTTCATTTAGTGGGATCACGACTTTAGAACTGGGGAGGTAATGTACAAGCACAATGTTTTGTTATGTATTGTTCAGCTTTGTTATGATAATAGCAAGAATTATTATAATGTCTACGACAACTACTGATTCCACTTGAATGTGTGCAGAGGTAATTTCAGATTCTCGACTTTACAACTCTTGGTAATCTAAACTTTATATGGTGAGACTCTGTGCACAATGTTTTTTTGTTTAATAAAAAAAATGGGTTTATTTAGTGTGAGCTCTGAAATCGGCAAACATGAGCTGATAACTTGCTTGGTGTTTCTGGTGTGTCTGAGATGATATCTTGCTTGGTGTGTCATTATTAATATAATTAATTGATAATAAATATAGAAGTAAAGTACCGAACATAGAAGTAAAGTACCAGTATATATCACGTATAAGAAGCTTCTTCTTATAAGTATCTAATGGACAATTCTTTAGAATAGAAACACAACCATTCTAGAAGAAGTTGTAGAGGGGCCTCACGTCTTGCTTCCATGCACCTTCTCCCCGAGATGATCTCAAGAACAATGGTCCCATAACTATAAATGTCATCCTTTTCTCTTAATTGTCCATGCATGACATACTCGGGTGCATTGTAACCTCTGCAATATACCAAATTTTTGAAAGCTACAAATTAATTCCTGGATTCTAAACCTTAAGGAAATGTTCTGAAAATACACATAAGCATACATACAGGCTTTCCCGTATCTAGTAAAATTACCCATGTAGATACATACACATACTTTGGTATATACATAGGTAATTTTACTAGGATATCCACACCTCATGCTCCTATTGTTGCCGATCGAAACCCCTCTGTATTGCTACAAATATTTTTCAATGCTCCTGTAAGAAGGCCATCCACAGATTTCCCAATCTTAAGGCCTGGTCGGAGCTTCTTTGAAACTATGGGAACAACATCTTCAGTTGAGAAAAATTTTGAACCAACATTATCCTTTACAACACCTTGGGGGACTGCATGTATTTCTTTTGCTGTAGTCAGTTGATCTTCTATTGAACTAGACTTGAGAAGATAAATCAAAGATGGGATTCACCCTCCAAGAAACACTTTGACCCTTAATTCCTCTTCTTTACAAAGAGATCCTAAAATTGTAGCTGCATGAATTTTCACTCCAAGAGATCCAGATATGAGGAGAGAGACCAACATTGCTTGAGAATGGGCACCAACAACACTAAAATCATTTTCATGTTTATTGATTAGATCCAATAATTGCTTCAAGGAACTTTCCTTTTCTTGCATTGTTGATGAAGTCTTTCACAATTGTTCAATGCATTGGGCAACACTATCCAACGTCCCATCTGGATCTTCCATGTTATTGTGATCCCTTAATCCCGTCTTCCCTAATGAACGAGGAGTAAGAGGCTCTGAATCCTGAGAGTTTGAGCTAGGAAGTGTCTGTTGCCTCTACATGTTATAGTATAATGAAACAACAAATACTTGCCCCAAATCTACAAGCATTGTGATGTAGATGTATTTTATACAAGCATGTATTTTATACAAGCACAATGGGTGGAGTGGTGGTGGAGAAAAGGAGTTGAATGCTTCCAGAACTCACTGCATAAGCATACACACAAATTGGTGGAGTGGCGGTGGAGAAAAGGAGTTCAATGTTGCCAAAAGTCACCGCATAAGCATACACACAAGCATAAGCATACATAGATTGGTTTTCCAGCGGATATAATGCATCACCATTAAATTCATTCATAAACTATTTAAAGAACTCATTAAATCCATTCAGAAACTATTTAAAGCAGTAAAAAATAATCAATGAATTTATATATTGAAACTTAGGTTGTGTAACTTGTACTATTATCTAACATGTAAATGTCAGCAAAACTTGTGTTATTTAACCGAGGAAAAATGCATCTGGACAATAAGAGGATGAAATTGTTGACCAATAACCTCTTTGATAAAAATAATTTAATTATTAAATAAAAAAATTGTTTTATTTGTTCTATGTACAACTTAAAAAAAAGAAAAATATTGATAGTAAAAGCCAAATTAATTAGCGGTCAACAATCAATCGATCGCTATAAGTACTAATAATACCCTATACATTTTTTTTATCTTGTCCTTTCTCCATCCATAAAATCTTAATCGTATTTCATTAAATTTAAATCTAATATGGTTGGATGAGACAAAATCTATGAATATCATTTCATCTAGCTACTAGCACAGCCGCTAACTCGCGGCTGAGAACGCCAAACGGCTGAGAACACGTGCCCCCAATATACTAAGAACATGTGTCTCCAATATAAAACAAACGTTTGTGGTAATTTCTCTGTGGTAATATGAAACGTTTGGCTGCATTAGGTTGATAAATGGAACGTGGCAATTACATATCCTTACAGTAATTTTTTAATGTGATTAGGTAAATGTTAAAAAGTAAACATGTTAACGGATGCCTTGATAAATGCAAGAAAGTAATTTTTTAATGTGATTAGGTAAATGTTAAAAAGTAAACATGTTAACGGATGCCTTGATAAATGCAAGAAAGTTATGAACAATAAATCTGATCCATTGATTTTGGAGGACGACTAAGAATATTCCAACATCTTTAATGCATAGCCATCAGATTAGAGTTTAAGGTTAAATAAGGTTAAAAGATCATTAATGGTGCCCATTGTCAATAGGTGTACGCCTTTCGGCGTAAAGATAGATCGATTCTGCGATAGATATCATATGTGGGAATCAAATTTGAGGGTAATTAAAACTAACAAAAATTAATGGGAAAAATATCTTATAGTTTTCGAAATACTATATATCAAAAGAGAAACTTAGATGTCTTTAATCAAGGATGGAAAAGGAGGAAGTGACCAAACATAGTTTAAAAGAAGAAACATAATTATGCATAAGGAAAAGAAAAAGGAAGAGGCATGGCGCTTTCATTCCTAAAATATGTGGTTGAAATACAAATATAAAAACATGTCTTTCTTTGAAAAATAGGCCAACGAAAGGTTGCAATTAAATATAGTGAAA
Source organism: Picea engelmannii (assembly GCA_009831015.1). Lineage (NCBI taxonomy): Eukaryota > Viridiplantae > Streptophyta > Pinopsida > Pinales > Pinaceae > Picea > Picea engelmannii. Next base: position 13,254 of record ML831655.1, on the reverse strand, counting down.
AAGATAAGAAATGAATATGGGAAAGGTTGGCATAGTTGGGGTTGCAATTAAATATAGTGAAAAAGATAAGAAATGAATATGGGAAAGGTGGGCATAGTTGGGGTTATAAAGGAATAAGACATTAATCATTTTAATTTTATATTATAGAAGAAGAGGATGATATATATTAAGTGGAAGTAATGTTTCAAGGAATCCTAAGTATGTTGGACAAAGAATAAAATATAGATAAGTAGAAATAAAGGAAGAGGTGATTGGGGATTAGTGTTGGAGAAATTACATACAATTATAATATTTTTTATTATTTTTCCTATGTTTATTAGTAATTATTTAGGGTCTTCTATTTTTTAGGAACCTCTCCTACATTCTAGGAGAATATTCTCTTCAGTTGACTTGTGGAGTGGAGTCATTTAGGCTAAATTTGGTTTTATAACCAAGTAACCTTGAGATCATCACCATTAATGCACACTTTCTTTGGGATCATCAAAAGGAAGGAAAATTCCTTGTGCATGCTTGATATCCTCCTCATTTCACTCTGGTCTGTCCAGTTAACTGAGGACTACATGACTAGTTGACTAAGACTAGGTGGAAGTTAACTCTGGTAACTTCCTGTATCTATCCATATCTCTCTAGACCACCAATATGGGACATTGGTTGAGCCATGGAGAGTATATAATGTGTGTTTTATCATTCTTTCAGTTGGTTAATACAATTTCTTATTCTTTCACTCCAAATTGTTTTCTCTCCTATCCTCACATTTGCAAGTTGTGTGTGTTATTTTTCTAGTTATATATTTTTGGCAGGTATTCACCACATCTTACATAGTATCAGAGCCAAGTTTCTAGGAAGAAGGTACACCATCACTTTATTTGTTGGTACTGAAGATTGAAGAACACATGAAAAATGGAATTTCCACCATCTACAATTCTAACCTCGGACAATTACTTTGAATGGAAGAAAAAGATGGAGATTTTGCTCAGAGATAGGGAATTGTACAGGTTGACCATGGCTACAGAAATAGAACTCACATCAGACATTGAAAAATACAAATACCTCAATAGAATGGATGAGGCTTATGGATCCCTCTGCATGCACATGTCCCATGATTTTTTGTTTCATGTATCATCTTGCAAAACTCCAAATGAGATCTAGACCACCATGGAAGGGCTCTTTGGAAAATAGGATGAGATGAGAGGTCACTTGATAGAGGTATAACTACTTGCATTGGATCCAAAAAGCTTTGAAAACAACAAATATTTCATCATGAAGTACCAGGATTTGTTGTTGCAACTCAAGGCTTGTAAGGATGACAAATCAAAGGAGGAAAAGTTAATGTTTCTCACCATTTTTTCAAAAAATGGTCCATAACACTCAGTATTTGTTTCCACATTCCACACTGAGAGGTTCACTATTGGAGCATCTTGGACTATGCCCTCTTTGGAGACCTTCATTGATGCCCTAATACATGAAAAATATAAACTCATCAAAATGGGTGTAATCAAGAAATCAAAAACACATGTAATTGTTGTGCACGATGTTGGAAACTCTCAAAATCAAAGATCCAAGAAAAAAGTCAAAGGAAATGTGCATGAAAATCCTAAGAAGGAAGGTTACTCCAAAACCTTAAATGATTCCTTGGGATTAAAAAGTGGAAAAGGAAAGAAAGAGTAGAAGTGTACCCACTAGAATCATGGATTACATCTAGAATCATTATGCATGAAGAAGAAGATAGATATTATGATTAATATTCTTCAGAAGAAAAACCATAGGGATTACATTCTTGAGGGTGACAAGAAGAAGCCAAAAGATGAATCCCCTATAGGTGATACTCATGCATTAGTAGTTCTTCACTCTTCTCCTCATGCTTTGATTGTGGATTTAGGCGCATCCCATCATATGGATGCCACACAGGATCTCTTATCTTCTTTGACTGCATGGAATGGTCCTCCTATCCTCATGGGGGATGAATCTCCAGTCAAGGGATCTAGAAAAGGGAGAGTGGAACTAGATCATGGAATTTTTGAGAAAATCCTACATGTTCCCAAACTTTCCGTGAATTTTTTGTCAGTGTATCATATTACACACTCAAGATCAGGAAAAAAGGTGGAGTTCACATCAGACTTCATGTCCATATTCGACATGTAAAACAACTCCAAGGTTGTTGTTAGGGAGGTAAATCATCAATCTCGATTATACACTTTTTCTAAGTTTATTGAACTTGATTCCGCTATACTACTAATGCATGTTGATGACAATAGTAGATTATGGCACGAGAGGTTTGGTCACCTGAACTTCAGGTACATGAAACAACTTAGAAAGAAAGGGATGGTCACCAGGTTATCTGAGATCCAATTTTACAAAGGGGTTTGTGAAGGATGTGTCCTTGGAAATAATCCTCAAGAGAAGTTTGAGAAAGGGAAGTCTCACAATGTGTCCTCTCCATTGGATATAATTCATAGTAATCTCATGGGTCCATTCCCACATCCATCCATCATAAAGGCAAGGTATGTGCTTACATTTTTGGATGATTACTCACGTTATACTTGGGTACTTTTTGTCAGAAAAAATTCATAGGTCTTTGAGCACCTAAAAGAGTTCAAAGAACTTGTAGAGACTCAATCAAGGAGAAAGATCAAATACCTTCATATAGATAATGGGGGGGAGTATGTCAACATATATATATTTAGAATATTTTTCTAGAGGCCTAGATATAGATGCAACATACAGTACCGTACGCTCCACAACAAAATAGGGTTGCTAAGAGGAAGAAGAGACCTCTTAAGGAGATGGCCTATTGCATATTGCATGCAAGGTCACTTTTTGAGAAGCTTTGGGATGACAAAATTAATTATGCCAACTACATCCATGATATATCTCCCCATATATATATATCAAGGACTTTACTCCTTTCGAGTCTTGGAGCGGTAGAAAACCAGAAGTCACTCACTTCCATGTCTTTGTCTCACGTGCATGGGCTCAGATTCCCTCTCAAAAGAGGAAAGCATTAGATCCATAGTGTAATGCATGTATATTTATTGGATACCAGACGATGTGAAGGGATATAGACTCATTGATCCTTCTATGTACCAACTCATCATTGAGCATAATGTTCAATTCGAGGAAAGTCTCTCGCATGCTCCAAAGAATCTGCATGCAAATACTTTTGTCCTTCCACCAGTTAGATATGATGAGTATGCACATTTAGAATCCACTTCAGATATCAGTTCTGATACAAATTGGGAGGATTCAAAACATGCAAATGCACAACCAATACAGGAAAATGAGGAGCCAGAGAAAAGGCCCAAGTGGGCATCAACAACTCTTTAGTATGTAAGAGATATTGTTGGGGATCCAATGGATCTCAGGAGGACTTGATCTTAGTTCTAGGAGACTCCTTGTGTACTCACAACCACTAAGCCCATGTTGCCTATGCATTGTTATGTGGCTAAGTATTCATACCCACATACCTATAGCGAGGCTACAAGAAATCCCTTTTGGGAATCATACATGTAGGAGGAGTACAACTCCCTCCTCGAGAACCAGACTTGGGATTTGGTTCCACTTCCTTCAAGAAGGAAGCTTGTCAAATGCATATGGGTATACAATACCAAGGGTGAAAAATATGGGCAGGTTAGAAGATACAAGAAAATATTAGTTTCCAAAGGTTTTCAACAGATCCATGGCATAGACTACGATGAGACATTCACTCCAGTAGTGAATATGGATTCCATTTATTTTTCCCTTGCTATTGCAGAAACCAAAGGATGGGAATTCCATCAAATGGATGTGAAGAACATATTTCTTCACCTAGATATTTTAGAGGATATTTACATGGATCAGACACCTAGCTTCATACAAGATTCATCCTTGTTTTGTAAGCTCAAGAAGTCTCTCTTTGGCCTCAAGTAGGCACCAAGAGCATGGTACTCCAAGATCGACTCCTACCTATTTTTCCAGAATTTTATGAGATGCAAATCTGATCCAAATGTCTACATTCTTAGGAATATTGATTCACTTATGATTCTATTTATTTATGTTAATGATCTTGTACTCATTGGCTGCTCGACTTCATCGATCATTGCGGTGAAACAAATTATACATGATTTTTTTTTATGATGGACTTTGGTCCACTCCATTACTTCCTTGGTCTCGAGATTGGTTATGAATCTTTAGGCATCAAGATATATCCAGCCAAGTATGCTTGGGATCTCATGGAGAGATTCCACATGACAGGCTACAAGTCTTCCCCTACACCATTCCTATCGGAGGTAAGACTTGAGGATTGCAGGGCACTCACCTAGTTGATGAAGCACTAGGTTGAAATGGATTCTTAATCCATTTCTTTTGTTTCTTTTGGAGAATAAAAAATAATGACTTAAAAAACATGATTAATTGGTATAGGAATAAAGCTCAAATCTAAGAAAGCATTAATTCCTCCCTTCTCGCTTTAATTCCAAAATAAAGTTTTCATTCCTCTTCTCTTGACTTCAATTTATTTATTTTTGTAACTCCTCTTACAAAACCTAAGAAAAATTCTATGAAATCAAAGGATTCTCCCAAATCGTATCTCAAATAACTAAGGAGTATTTATTTAGAAGAGACGGAGACAAATTATCGATAATATTATATTGGTGCACCAGGAAATACACTTAATTCGAATGAATAAATAAAAATAAATGATTGGGTACATCATTCTTTTCTATTTGAAGTCTTATGTAAATTTTGTTTTGCATAATCATTCATACAATGGGTAAAGGATTTCACTAGATCCCCTTGGATTTTCCCATTTGTAAATGGTAGGCCCACTCATTTTTCTTGAGAAAATGGATATTAAATAAAGGTTGTTTGTTGTATCCTCTTTTATATATTATCATGGAAGTTTCCTTGATTCATAGCCTAGATCATGAGAGAGAGTTAGGAAATATACAAGGAATTAATATTGCCAAAGTGGCTAAAGAAATCAACCACCCACAATTTTTTTATGACACGCTCTTTATGGGAACGAATCAACCATAATTGTTGTGTGGTTCAAATAAATGGTTAATAAGTTTTTGAATGCGTTAGGAGGTCATATAAATAAAGAGAAAGTCACATTTATGGATGAAATGTGACCAGCCAATAGATGCAAAATATATCAGAATTTTAGAATTTCCATCTATCCTAGATTGGACATCATTAAGTATTTTGGAATGCCAATTTTGATAGGGAATCAGGTTCCAATAATGGAAGAATGGCATTTCTAAAATTAAAAATAGAATGCAACAATGGGGTTGTCAATGGATAAAATCTCCAACCATGGTAGTTCTATTTAAATAAATATTATATGCATTACCAATTTATCATAGTTTAGCACCTCTAACCCTAGTTTTTATAGTTTGTATAATGCAATAGGTAGGGAGAGAAATTTGGAAGTTTATATGGTAAAGAGGTAATACAATACAAAAAAATCGCATAGTAAAATTGAACACATTCATAGCCATTAAGAAAAATGGAGGCTTGGAAATTAAGGATCCACTGGTGATGCATTCGACATTGTGAGAAACTTTATTATGGAAATTTATCTTAGGCAATTATGACTGGTGGAAAATAGTCAGGATAAAGAAGTAATCCCAAAGTAGAAGGATAAAGTGTCTAGTTTGGGGTTGTTGGAAGAAAGAAGTTTTCCTTTTTGGAAATTAGGTAATGCATCAATCATTCTTATTCAATCTCATCTGAATTGGGTTCTAAGGAATGGGAAAATGATAAAGATCTAGGAAGATGATATAATGGGGACAACCTTTCTTATCCAAAGACATGACCTACTAGAATTATGAGACATGTTAGAGTCTCAATAGATACACACTTTGTATGAGATTTCTAGATGAGTTGAGATGGAGGATAGATAGTGGATTAGGTGGAAAGTCAGATCTCCTATGATACATATTGAAGACCATTTATTTATTTTATTTACTTCCCTTTTT